>WTSP01012548.1:0-16307 GCA_025331215.1 Actenoides lindsayi | reverse complement strand
GAGCTGGGTCTCTTTAGCTTGGAGGAGACTGAGGGGTGACCTCATTAATGTTTATAAATATGTAAAGGGTGAGTTTCAGGAGGATGGAGACAGGTTCTTCTCAGTGATGTCCAATGATAGGACAAGGGACAAATGGGTACAAGCTGGAACATAGGAGATTCCATGTAAACATATGGAAAACCTTTTTCATGGTGAGGGTGACAGAGCAGTGGAATAGGCTGCCCAGGGAGGTTGTGGAGTGTCCTTCTCTGGAGACATTCAAAACTGACCTGGATGCATTCCTATGTGATCTAATCTAGGTGATCCTGCTCTGGCAGGGGGTTGGACTGGGTGATCTTTCAAGGTTCCTTTGAACTCCTAACATTCTGTGATTTAGTACACTAGGATGATAAAAATAAAATCCTAAATTTTCACCAGTAAGAGAAAGCACTGGAAAAGTTGGATGAAATGCAGGAAGATAAAATGGTTCATCTTTCTTGAAGGAACGCACTAAATAGAACTGAGAACTTCCCATCTCTTACAATCCATTATTCTTGCAAAACGACTGAAACAAACTTGGGTAAACCTTGCTTTTTACTATCAGTTTCCTTTACACATTGTATACACATACACTTATATGCTCATAAGAAACTCTCATCACAGCTGCTTCTACCCATATTAAGGGTAGTTTTATTTATATACAAGAGAGTCCAGTAGCTGCATGTAGCAGATGAACTGCTCTACTGAACTATGATTCTGTCGTAACTGCAACTAATTTTGGCACTAGAATAAGCAGCTTGAAATACCTGCTAAACAGCACCTACCAAAGTGTCAGATCCCCCCTTGTCCTCCAGAGCCTGGCTGCAAGGCTCAATGCAGAACTAAGTGTATTTTCAACTAATTCAGCAAAAGGAAGGCTGTCAACGTTTGCTGAGAAGAATGAGAGATCATTCCTTCTTTAAAAAAAATCCACTACTTAATGCTGGCTGCTGCGGCTTTTAAAAATTTTGTTACCTGATCATGGCAGAAGAGAATAATATGGAAACTTTTCAACACAGAACATGGAGCACAAGCAACAAGTTTTTGGTCATTACCACAGGTTAAATTTAGATTACCAAATGACATCATTATTTTAACCATATTATTATTTCCTCTCCATAATGCTTACAAGGCTCCTGCAAGCAGTGCCAGACTTCTACCCAAGCCACTTGTATCCCAACAGAGATGTGAAACATAAAGAGTGGGAATGGAGCATGTCTGCAACTTCTACTTGGTGCATGGGATAACTGATGTGGAAGATGGATGTAACAATGGAAGAAAAATACTCTCTCTTTACCAACTGTCAAAATATTTGCTGAGGAACACACAGATAAATGTAAGCAACATCTCTGAAACTCAGTACATTTGGAATTGCAATGTAACATAAGTAAAAAATAACAATAAAAAAACCCAATCCAAAACCACAAAAGACATATCCTCCCTAGCATACTGCCTCTGTCAGAAGATTGGTACTCATTATGTTGCACCGTCTGTGCTCAAATGCAACCTGAAATAGCTGTAAAGAAAGAAAAATGTACTAAGTTTTTCAGCTTAAAGATGCTGAATGCATCATTTGCTATTAGAGCTAATGAGGATTTCAGTGAGGTTTGGCCCCTGCAGGATTTTCTAGGATTTGCCAAAATAAACAAGTGACAATATGTATTAATGAGCAGCTCCAAAAGCATGGATCAGATGCATAGCTCAAACGCACATGGAATAGAACCACTGTAAATCATACATGCTGTAACAGTTTTAAATGGCCAACAGATGCGTTTTAATGGCATTTTAGCTGTGTCTGTACCATAATTGTGCACTACACAAAATCAACGAAGTCTGGACGAAGGGCAGATCACTGCAGCTGCACCCCTTAAAGTCACTGCAGCAAGCACACTACTGCTCTTCAGCAGGAGAGAGGCAGCAGCTTCCCCTGACAGTGGGAAGAAGCAGGCAGTGCACGGGGTGCCTCGGTACTTTGTAAAGCACAGGGGCTGCAGTGCCTTGCACAGGGCTCTGTTATGGCACCTCAGGCCACACCACTGAAGGTTACTCTGTGTCTCGTGTGAAGCAAGGTAATTCATCCTGCCGAACTGTTCTCGTCACAAGTGGAGGGGTTACAGGCTTTGTGTAGTGAGCTCCGTTGCACAGCACACGTAAAACACTCTTCCCAGACCATAACCTGCTTTGCACAACTTGTGCGACAGCTCTATGACTGGCTATGCTTTAAATTACACTTCCTGGGAACTGGTCAATGTAAAAGATATGAATATTACCTGTGTACACATACACACAAGAACACCCTTACGAAACAAGATGTAACACAGCAGTAGCAGTCTCCACCAAAGCGAGGGGCATCTGGAGGGCTGTGGATACTTTTAACAGAGTTGAGCGATCCTGTTTGCAAAGGGCAGAGCCAATGACCTCAGAGGGGAAAGCCAAGGACACTGGAAGATGCAGGAGTTGGAATATGGCCCAAAGTAAACTTCAGCAAGATGATTTGCAGCATAAGCACCACCTGAAAAGAACCACCACTAGCAAAACCCCACCTCATTCTGCATTCAGAGAAACAATACTTTGTGAGAGTATTACCCCCTGTGATAAACAGTTAGTGCTCAGGTATGAAGTAAATATGTGCAAAAACATATGTGCATGCATGACAATGAAACTTCCCAATTTCCCATCTTCTTACACAGGATCACTAGTTGTAGTTTCTTCAGGCTACAAACAGTAAATGTATCTTACGTATAACCATCACCTAATCATGCCACATTCAAAATTGATTTCTCCTAACAGCCTAACAGCGTATTAAGATCAGTCACCTGAGAAAGGGCAGCTATAGCAGAGTAAAAGTCAATGATTTAAAAAAGGTAAAATAAAACTATTACCCAAACAAAACCCCTCCCCAGTAAACAAGACAGGCAGAATTCTGATGTAATGATAGATCTACATGCACATTGGTCTTGCATTGAGTCTTTGCATAGTAGGCAACCAGATAACTTAGAAGTAAATAATGGAAATCATGGCCATGATACTACTTTAAAAAAACAAATCCAAATCTACACTTATTTTGCATAGCACCATGGGAAAAAATTATGTCCCACTGCTTCCCTCTTATTTTTGTAAGATCAGCTAGAGTTTTTATTCCAGGGTGGGGAACAGAAGGAGAAGAAGGTGGCTGATGGGTTAGCAATTTACATATCTATATTTCTTTTATACTGCAAGGATGTTCCATTTGTTCTGAAAAATGATCCAAAATGGGGACAATTTTAATGAATAGGGTTCATACTATTTCATAATCTTACTTCCAGACTCTTAGTCAATCAAACTAATGTTATAAAGGAACAGCCAACAGCGAATTTTGACATCCTTTAAGCAGGTCAGTTATAAGCCAATTAGCTCTACCTACTTGGTCTCCAAGGTCTGCATAAAATATAGCCTATTTTGATTAGAAGCACTACTTCCACCAGTGTGCACATCTTAAAATAGACTGCAAAATACTTAAAACCCCACGGAATTGTTAAAGAAAGTCCCGATCCTACTGAAATCAATTACTGTAATACAATTTCTCCTGACTTCTCACAGATTACGAGAGCTCCTAGATTCACAGTGTCATTCCAGTTTTATTGGGTAGCAGAAAAACTAAGTGCTGCATTCATCAGAGCCCTTCCATCTGCTAAATACAACTTTTCTGCAACATAAGATAAATTGAAAGCATCAATCCTGAATTCCAGCAAAATCACAGGTGAGCAAACTTCAACAGAAGGAAATCACTCAATTACTTTTAGATGCTTCACATGTTAATTCCTCTTGTTTATTTTAACACAAGTTTCACATTATTGATAACTGTCAGATCCTCCTTAAGTTTGGATGATTGATGAGAAATGCAGTTATTAAAACTAGGTAAGATAAGACTCATCAAATTATTTCAAGAATTAATTTGACATTAACTTAAACTTATTCACATTTTTCACTAGTTAGTAGATGTTTCTTCTTGTTAACCACATAATTTTTAAGAGCTAGGAAAAATATGGATGTTTCAATTCTCAAGAATTTCCTGCTTTTCATTGGTTAAAAAATGGGTGGGTTTTTTTTCCATTATTTGTTAACCCTCTGTCCCCTCCCCAATAAGATATAAACATCTTCTCTGGAACCATACACATGAATAGGAAGTGCTAGACAATTCTGTATTTAGTCATATGTATCTCTTGCAAAAATATTCCTGTCATTTACTGCAATATATACCTAATGCAGACAGTGAACTTGAGAACAGCAGACCTGATTTAAAAATCAACAACAAAAAAGTCTCAATAAAACACCAAACCAATCAAAAAAACATGGACACAAACCCAAAAATCTCAAGCAGCATGAAGAGAACATGCCTTATTTTATTGCAGAAACTCCAGACTGGGGCAAGATCCTTAGAAATCAAAATGCTTCTGAAATCTTACTTGTATCCTAATATAATTACTTTTATTTTAATATACTAAGAAGACTCAGCATGCAATCTCTTTTCTAGGCAACAGGCTGTCTCACTGGCAGTACTTGGCTACTGATCCCTTAACCCCGACAGCTATAATGAATGGCTAGGAAGTAGTACTATTTGTCTACAGGTAACCATAACTCTTTACAAAGACAGTTCGTAGCGTCCTCGCCACATAACTAAAGGGGTAACCAGAAATGGCTTCTTTCAAATCATCCAATAGGTCAGAAACTGAGCTTGAAACGAGACTATAATCTCCTTTGTGCTAGTGCAAGCACTTTGTGCACTAGGCAGCGTATCTGTCAAGCTTCTAGTTGAGGCCAGAACCAAAAGCTGATTAAATGGAATAGTGCTGCAAAGGATCTTAGAGAGGGAGGAAATTTTATGACAGAGTAGTGTTAATTTAGACACAGAACACATTATCAATACTAGTCCAAAAGAAAAACATTCTAGAAAAAAAAAGAAATTAAATACTTGGGAAAAGATTTTAATGCTTGTTTTACATATAGTATATACATGGAGATCGATTACACTCCTTTTGTAATAACTTATAAAATAAAATCCTGTTTGTTTTGTCTAATAAAGCACACACATTCCATAAGATCTTTATTAAATGTAAGCATATATGTGTGGAAGAAGAACGTTTTCCTCCCAGTCCTTAAATATTTATATAATCTTCCTGCATCACATGTGAAATTCACCAAAATATAAGTTATTGAAACTTACATCAGCAACAAATCCAGCCTAGTATACTTCACCATGTTTGCTACAGTAATCACACAGTCACTGAAAAACTTAGGGGGAGAGGAAGGAAAACAAAAGGGGGGGGCGGGAAGAGAGAGAAAAAAGATGAACAGCTAATAACCCACAGGCACAAGAAGCAACAACTCCATGATTCAGAACCATCTAGAACTGCTATAAAAGCAACATTTAACAAGTCTTACGGAAAGACAGAGGGAGCTTGACACTCACTATTGTGAACAGCACAACTTAGAGATGGCTGGTAGCTAGGCTGGCCTTGCCAAATGCACAGAGAGCTAACTCGACTGAACCTGATGTAAGGGGATTTCATTGACAGAAACTAGAATGAAGATCCTACAAAACAGCAAGAATGTAGTATTGAGGGCTCTAAAACTTACTCGTGCTTGGGAATGTAAATAAGCTCTACTAGAGTAATTTAAACAAAGATATAGCTGTTTCATATTGTGAATATAGAAATATTGAAACCTCTTATCAAGGAAACAGGACTAAGACTTCCTTGATTTAACGGTTAAACTGCAGCTAATTATTGAAGCTTCTGGTAACTGCTGCAGCAGAAGTAACTGTATCTGCCTTCTGAAAATGAAAATGTACTATAAACATTTTTTGTAACGTACTACTTTTTCAATATTCAGATGATTGCCTGCCCTATGTCCATTACCCGTCTCCATTTCCACTGAGCTTTAATTAGGGCTGAAGTATGTCTTGATTTGCTGATTAAACATCATGAGCAATTTAAAAGAAAGGGTCATCATTTTAAATATGCAGGAAATCACATTTAACTTACTTCACAAAACACAGCATTAAATCATGTCATGTATTTTTAAAGAGAAAAGTTCTGATCATTTCAAATTGTAAATTAATTCTTTACTTAAGCCTGAAAAAATCTGAGCTATTCTTGAAAATGAACCAAGGGAGAAAAGGAGATGTAGACTACAGAAGGGCATATATGTAATTTGCAGCCAAAGCTGCATGTACACTAGTAAGTACATAACGGATGGGATGGCTGGAAGTTGTTCACACAGGGATGGCCATTATTTCCATCCCAGAAATACCTATTTCAGAAACTTATCCTGTCTGTCTGCACCAGCACATCTGGTCTATAGTACTTATCTGCCTTGAGAAAAAACCAAACCAAAACAAAACAAAACCACTTGCAAGATTATCTATATAGATACAAAGGTACACATATTCTAACCCCTCTCCCCTGCTATGGAAATGTAAGAAATATCCATAGGGGTTTTTTTCTTAGTCTGCAGGAGAATTTTTTTTGACATCTTACTAAATGCTTTTTGTTAGGGTGAAACAGGGGATCTGTGGACCTGGGCAATTACCACAGGTGTCTTTTTTTCCAAAAGATTTTTCATTAAAGAGAAGCAGTTGCTGTCCAAATATTTATATATATTTTTATTGAAGAATTGCTCATAAGCTGCTGTTTGCTTTTTCTTACTGACAGCTGCCATAGATTCATTTCATTAGTTAATCAACTTTTCTCTACTCACACAATTGCTGGTGACTGGGCTAATTCTACAAAGATTGGGTTTTTTCCTGTATCAGAGACATGGTAGAAATTGAAATATTTTTTACACACAAAGTGACATGCTTAGAGGAAGACAAAGCATTCAAAATTTATTGCTTCAGATTAGACACCCAGTTTCCCTTCTCACTAAGAGTTATACAAATGTTTAAGTGGACAGCACTAAACAGCGTAAAATCAAATATCCTTAGGTTTTGCAGAACTGGTGTTGCACTCCATATTTACACAATTATATAAAAGTTATTTGCTTTTTGACAGTCCTCATGTCACTTAAGTATCTGAATGTAGCTACAGGCACATAAACTGAAAATTTGATAATTGATTACATAAGGCCAGACAGTGAATCACTGTCCAAGCTAGAAGAAGAAACCTGTTGAAAGACAAGGTGACAGTACTCAGTGCAGAAAAAAAAAATTATTGTTTGCAATCTATAGAAATAAAAAAACAGTTCTGCTCCCCAAACTGTGATTTATTTTTTTTCCCCTGAAAGTAATCGTTAACACATTGTGCATTCCTTTACCTTCATTTTTACAAAGATAGGTGTGGAGAGTTTAAAAGCACAAAAAATCCCAAGCCTAAAACTCAAAGCATTCTTCACTAGGTTTAAATCAGTAATTGCTTGCACTCTTCTTGTAGTGGTCCTAATTACATTGTAAATAAGACTATGTACAGTATCAGCTGAATTACTTAAACAGTTTCATTACCCTGAAAAAATGCTTATAGGTAAAAAGTTTATGGAAAGCTAACAAAGTGGCTTTGTAGTTAGTGCAGAAACTTAAAAGTCTAAGGGGTTTTTTTTGGTTTTTTTTACCCCCCACATGGAAATTTTCACATTTAGAATAAGATAAGTGTAAAATCTTGGGGGTGTCAAGGTGAAGGCAAAATATTAACTACTTTTTAATTAACAGACCTGCAGAAAGGCTGTTTTTAAGAGTTTAGGCCCTCTTTCTCCACCACTGTAACAATTATTCCCCCAGCAAGCATCAATAGGACTAGGACACCAGACAGCCAAGAACTAGATGGTGGGGAATATAATAGCTTCATAGACCCTAAAATCTACTTTCTTCTCATGCTGAAAAAATTGTCAGATTCAACCAGTTTCCACATGCTTCAGTTTAAACAAACTTTCACCTTTAAAAGACACAGGTCTTTAGAAAATTTCCAGACAGTTTAACAGTAGCTTCTTCTTGCTTATTAGGTAGAATATAAAGTCACTTTAAGAACAGTTAAAACTGCTGTGCCTCCTCATCACCAGCTGGTGCAATGTGAAGTGGTAAAACCTAGCCACTGCCTGTGTCTGAGCTGTGAAATTCCATGAGAACCTGGTGACTATTTCCTTTGGGGGATGCGGAGAAGGGAAGAAATTATTTTCTGCTTCTGAATATCCCCAACGTTTGTAGCCTCCTTTGTGCCTGAAATCACTTGTTCCCAAGTCAGAACCTGTGACCCTTCATTTTGGCACCTGTGATTCCTGACTGTCTTGTCCCCCCAGTACCAGGAATCATTTCTGGAGGTTCAAATAGGTAAGAATTACATAAGATGCCAAAGCACCATTTTTGGCATGTAAAGAACATCTCAAAATAAGTGGAACAATGGCCATTTTTACATAGTGCTGAAACATCATTTCTTTTTTTCTGTGTTACATTTTCATTGTCATCTGATAACAGCAAGAAATTGGTAAGCAAACTAAATAGCAAGTCTTTAAAGAATTCAGTAGGCTTTCTATACATCCCAGGAGAGTTGTGGAAAATAATGCTTCACCTTCCAGAAAAATTTAATGTAGTCTGTAAGGTAGGACATTGGAGGTACAACCTTTGCATTACAAAATAGCACATTTGCACATTAGGCATCACCACTGATACAGCAAGAAGACTCAAGGTTAAACAACGCGCTGATGCTAAGAGTTGAAGCAATGGTTATGAATTACAGCTGGAGATAAGCTGTACTTCCCCGGAAGTGAACTGATGACTCTCACAAACACAGAGCACTGAAATAAATCAATTACTGACTGGTAATGGTTTTTTGCAATTCTTAACCTTCACTATATCCATAAAGGATAAATTTTCACCTCATGAAATCAAGAAAGAAGGAAACACCTCCCAAGTTTTCTTGGAAGTTACGTCTCTTACCACCTTTGGAAAGTCTAGGCAGACTAATAAAAATCAGTGCACAGAGTTAATCAGTGCCTGACCAGATGCAAAAAAAAAAAAGCATCATCCTTCTTAGATAAGAATAAAAATTGGGAAAGTCTAAAGGTGGCAGAAATGTAAATGCATGCCAGAAACATCAGTGTAACTTACACATGAAAGGCTCCCATCACACTTCATTGCTTACCTGCAACACAGTGCAAGCCATGACATTGTAATTGCAGGGCTCTCTTTTCTGCTTCTCAGTGAAGTTGTACAAGCGTTAGAGGTGACTAATATGATACCATAAATAAAAGAACAGACCCACACTGCTTTTGCTAAGGCTCTCTATAAGTGATCAGCCTGGGCACTGTAACTGATCTTTTTATTTAAGCCAAATGGGAACACCAATAACAGAAAACATACATATCATATACCAGCAGCCTGAGAGATCCACATGCACACTGAATTTAGCCATTTTAAGTATGTTAATTTTCAACTTGAAGTGGTGCCAAACAAAATGAATGGCTCATTTTTGAACACTGTTCCCATTAAGAGATTTGTCAGGTTTGGACTGTATATCGGCCCTCAGAATACACTGGGACTCCCACCAATGTAAACTCCATGTGCAAACTGAAGGCAGCTCATGGTCCTGTGAGATAAACTGCTTACTCTTTTATATCCTGCAGCATGCAATTTGAAAAAGCAATCCCTTTGCTTACTGGAATTCAAAACTGTGGTGTCCATATCGAGTTGGATATTCTAATCACATCTTGCACCTAATCTTACTTATGTTCCATACTATCATAAGACCTATTTAAATTATTCTGCTTTGATAACAGCCAAGCTTCTTGACCTCAGATGTCAGATACTCTGCTCATTATACAGCTGAAAGCTCCAGGACACTTAAGAGGTAGTTCAGAAAGCCAGAGGAAAAGGAGATTTGGGTGATGACATTGGCTCATGGGGGATTCCAACATTCTCTAGGAGAACATAAAAAAAGCAGGCAGAGCTGGGCCTTAAGGCAAACAGGAGCATTTTCACTCTCCATAAGCTCTGTTCCTCAAAACCCAAAAACAAAACAAGAACGAGATCCTCATTGCCAATAACATGATGTAGTTGCCAACAGATGACTGTGCTAGATGGAGCCATCCAACAAAGCGCACTGAAACTCTTTGAGAGTCTGCCCCACTCAGTGGGAGCACATCCACAAGACTGACAATAGAAGACATAGACAGTAAAAAAAAAAGGACATGTGAATTCATCTTTCATTCTGTTAATTCCAGATATCTGTGGAAATCTGATATTAAATTTGATAATAATATAAAGACTACCTTCTGCATCCTAGTATACTAATAAAAATCTATGGTGTTTAACACACACATTTGGTATTTTGGACACAGCTTTGTGTGGTCTCAGGAGATTACAGCATTTAAATGTGGGACATTTAGCTTTCTAACTAAAAGTCAGAACAGGTCACATCCATAGTACCAGTTTTCAGAAAACAGGTATTCAGCACTCTCAGTAAACAAGGCAAAGTTTAAAGTATCAGATACTAGCAATTGGCAGTCATGTCAGGAAATCCAGGTCTAAATATTCATCTGGCAACTATGGGTCTGTTCCATTATGATTCAGTATCTGGTGCCTTTTCCATCGAACATAAGGAGTGTTCAAAATCTCACCTAAGTCAAATTAAGTTTCAAACGATTTAGAAACTGGGGAGAAAAAACCTGAGTGGCTGAGGGTGGGGTTTTTTTAAGTGTAATGACAAAACCTGACATTTATCTTCTAGATCTCCCATTCAAATCTGAAGTCAGTTCATGAGACAGGCTTCTATTGGGTGGGCTCTGACCTACCCATATCTTAAGTACCAGATATGTTAAAAGAGTAGCATGATTTCATGAACAGCAAGAATCCAGATAAATTTACATTATTTTCAGATAAAATCCTTTTATAAACCAAACATCAGTACTTACGGGATTTGTTCATCACCATTACCAGAATGTCCTGTGACACACACCCTGACTCTGGCTGTGCAAGCTAAATTTGCTGTGATTAGTAGGGCTGAAAGAAAAACGACTGCACTAATATTCAAGCTGTTTGAAGAGAGGTTTACTGCCCCCAAAAGAATAATTTAATTATAACACACCATTTTCTTTAGATCTACATATAAAAGAGTTAATTTGCCTAAGCATGCACCAATGGGGCTAATGGATAAAGGTTTTTATTAGGCATGTGCCCAACGGTTCAACAGTTATTTGAATACTGTAGAGACCTCTCAAACATGTAACTTTGGTGAACAATAATTCTGTTCAATTAATGGGTTTATTTCCTTCACAGATATCCTTTTAGAAGTGCTCCATCATCCATGCAGTACTGTTCAGATACAGGTCATAAACACTCTCTCTTTGCTAGCAAGTTCTCAGGATGTGATGCTGTTCTTTCACATTGCTGTACTTGATACAGGAAGAAACCAGCAGACAAATATATAAAAAATGCTGCACCAAATTCTCCTTGGACCTGAGTTAACTGGTGATAATATTGCTGCAACCAATGGAATCACATCAGCTCTGAAACAATCTCTAGCACTTCCCTCCATTTCAGCACAGAGCTCTACATGACAGAAGGTGGCACACCCAGCATCCCTTCCAGCATTAGTTACCAGAGACAGCCATTAATATGGCTCTAAATCTCCTAGAGTAAATGCAGCTCTGGTATCTGTGCACTAGCACTGAAACTGCAAATCTCCCCATACCTATTAATTTGAAGCTTTAATAGCTGTCAGTAATGGGGGGGAAGGCAGTAAAGGGTTAGGGTTTGGCCTCTACCACCACAAAGGCTTCTGCCAAGAGGCGTCATGTCTGATGTAGCTGATTTAAGCACACAGACCGCAGCCCCACTGCAAGACATAAATATGATGAACAAAACTGCATTTTCATTCATTACAGCTTCCCTGATTTATGGGCTACGTTTTAAGACACCGGTTTTTGCACAGCTATGTTCACGCTTGGAGCAGTGCTTATGGTATAGTATCTCAAAAGAAGCTGAAAACAAGCTTGATGCAGATATTGCCATTACCACAGACCAGGACGTAAGTGATGAAGATAAGAAATTTCTCCAGAACACTGCTGATATTATAACTGGCCAAGTTGAGCTAGCAGTTCAATTAGTAAGAATATTTGAGGTTTGCATAACACTTTTCATCATCAATACCAACCATACCTTGCTACATGGACAAAACCAAATTATATTCCCAGCAAATTTTTTCATAAACATTGTCTTAAATTCTCATTTGAGGGCTGACCCAGAAATCCTTGGATTAACTAGAATCTGAACCAGATTATTATCCTGGCAGTTTAATTTCTAACGTAGGTCTCTCAGCCTGACCAGCTCCATTAACTATGCTTCTTGAGGTTCCTCCTAAAACAAAGATATCCTTTCAAATACCAAACAAATTGCAGAAGACTGCTCTCATAAATCCATTTGGTCTCTTTTAAAATGTAGACGCTTATACAAAGGGAAAGCAAACCAGCAGAGAGTCAACCACAGATGGGAAGAAAAAAAAAAAAAAGGCTATTCAGCTATTTCCATGATTAGTTTAGTAGTCTCAAGGCACATGTGCTTTAGCAAGCCAGGAGAAAGCAAAACTGCAAAAGTCAATACCCAGCTGCATATATGCCAAGACTTCTAAAAGCAAATAAGCATATTGTGATCCCATTTGTAAAGTCTGTTCTATAGCCCCTAAAAGGACTTCTAGAGAATTTTAGTCTATTATTTGCATACTTTCAAGACAGTATGATTGCACAATTATTTAAGACCTCCCAGGAACTTTCCAGCAGTGATGAGCCAGAGGACAGCACTCTCTCTACTGCTATTGAAAATCCTGCCTGTTAGTCTTGACTCTTCCTTGAAAAGACAGAAGAACTAGAAGAAAAGCTGCTTCTAATAACAAACAAAAGCCTCTGTTTATGGAAACTACCACCCTCTCCCTTTGTTCCCCTAGCAGTAAAACAAGTTTACTATGTTCAGAGATCTTTAGAGATTCATATCTCCCTTTACCTGCTTGTCATGGTTTAGCCTCTGTCAGCAGCTAAACATTATGTAACCACTCATACACTGCTCCCACCCCCTCCGTAGTATATGAGGGAAAATCGGGGGAAGAAAAAACGTGAGACCCTGAAGGTTCAGATAAAGGCAATTTGAAAAAAAAACAAAATACAAAGAGAGAAGAAAACAATAGTACTCATAAAATTATATATAAAGCTAGTGACAGGCTATACCTGTGCCCAGGACGACACTTTCCAGCTCCAGCCACTCTGAAGCTACACAGTGAAGCAAGTTGAAAACAGGCACACCTACTGTGGGCCAGCCCTTCCCTTATATAGGGGCATGACTCAGTATGGTATCAAATACCCCATTGGCTGGTTTGGGTTTTTATCCTTGGCTGTGGCCCCTCCCAACTGCTTGAGATGGCAGCTGTTTGTGATAGTTAATCTGTACCAAACTAAGGACACCGCTACATTTCTTGCTTCTGGAGCTCAGCTTTCTCTTTTGGCTATTTTTTTCATTGCTTTTTAACTATACATGCTTTCCAGTAAGCTAATGAAGCACATGGCTTTCCTGAACTACATGAAAAGATCTGCTCTGAAGAACCCATTGGCCTAAACTGCCCAGCAAAGTATATGTGGCCCTATCAAATCAACGTACCTGAGCAGCATCTTTCCCAGGAGAAGGAAATACTGGATAGTAATATTACATATCAGACCTATTGCATTGTCTGACTATTTCATAAGTTTTCCTCAAACAAGGACACAAAGAAACATCATGATCCTTGAACATTCTTGTATGTTTTACAGTTTACTTTCTGACTATCTCTCTCAAAATACAAAGCAAACATCTTCTACTCATGTTGTGTCCAATTATGTGGATGTAAAAAGACATGTAATACCTGGCTTATTCAAGAAACCAAAACCAGACAAGTTACAGCAAGGCACAGCAAAGTCCAATGCACATGCTAACAGGCATCAATCACTGAAGTAAAACTGTTCCCTGAACGCCCTCCTCTGTGCTGCTTGTTGTTTCTGCTGATTGTTTCTGAACCCTCTTCCTTTACTTGCTCTTTTCCTTTAATCTGATCTCCTTGTGCAAGTCCACTGAAAAGACTGGAAAAAAGTTACAGCTCTAATGTGACCATTGCCATCCAGCTGCTAGCTGTCCTTGAATGGGCTTTTTTTTTTTTTTTTTCACTGCTTTTACCCAGATGGTTTATTTGAATGATTGAAAGCAGCAAGTTTGTACAACTAGACCTTCTTAGATGTCTTAAGAATCACAGAGTTTTGTTTGGATGAGACCTTTAAGATCCTCAACCATCAACCCAGCACTGCCAGGCCACCACTAAACTATGTCCCTCAGTATCGCATCTACACAGCTTTTGAATCCCTTCAGGGACAGGGACTCCACCACTGCCCTGGGCAGCCTGGGCCAGGCCTTGACAACCCTTTTGGGAAATAAATTTTTCCTGATATCCAACCTAAACCTCCCCTGGTGCAACGTGAGGCCATTTCCTCTTGTTCTATCACATTAACTGGGAGAAGAGACCGACCCCCTGCCGTAGTGTAGAGCTGACCGCACGCGGCTGCTCGCTCACCGCACACCCCGTCCACCCCTCGATCGGGTAGGAGGAGAGGCAGAAAAAAATATAAATGCAAAAACCCCAATGGATGAGATAAGGAGGTTTTAATACAGCAATGCAACAGTGGAAACAACAAACAAGAGCAACAAATAACAGTACTGAAGCAATGCACCCCCAGCACGGAGAACTAACGACCCCAGAATATGGGGCCGCAGCCCCGCTCCTCGCAGCCCCGGCCCATTTCGCATGCTTTGCTCGGCTCTCACCCCCGCCCTTATATAAGTGGCTTGACGTTTGTACGGTATCAAATAACACATTGCCTGGTTCCGTTGTCTATCTTGATTGTGACACACACACACATGCCCTGACTTCTGGTGAAAATTAACCCTATCCTAACCCAGGACACCCACACTTGGCTACAGCCTCCTTTCAGGGTGTTGTGTAGAGTGGTATGGTCTCCCCTGAGCCACCTTCTCTCCAGGCTGTACAACTCCAGGTCCCTTATAAGAGTTGTTCTCTAAACCCTTCACCAACTTCATTGTCCATCTCTGGACACACTCCAGCTTCTCAATATCCTTCTTGTAGTGAGGGGTCCAAAATTGAACCCAGTATTTGAGGTGCAGCCTCACCAGTGCCAAGTCAGGGGGACAATACCTGCCCTTTTCCTGCTGGCCACACAATTTCTAATACAAGCCAGGAGTCTGTTGGCCTTCTTGGCTACCTGGGCACACTGCTGGCTCATACTCAGCCAGTTGTTGACCAACACACCTAGGTATTTATCTGCTGGGCAGCTTCCAACCACTCTTCCCCAAGCCGGTAATGTTGCATACGGTTGTTTATGACCCAAGTGGAGGACCCAGAACGTGGCTTTGTTGAAGCTCATCCCATTGGCCTTGGTTCGTTGATCCAGCCTGTCCAGATCCCTCTATAGACCCTCCCTACCTTCAGGCTGTTCAACACACTGGCCTAACTTGGTGTCATTAAAGCCCACATCTTCAAAAACATTTCAATGTTTATCCCCCATTGGAAAAAAGGAGTCTGGTAACTAAATATTTATGCAGAGCTGTCTCTAGGCATTATGTATTAAATTGCTTTGCCTGTGTTAAATTACAAAGACATATTAAATCTTTATGTAAAAACATTTTTCCTATTCAAAGGGAGCTTAAACTTATAGTACTTGAGAATCATCTGCTTGTGAGTTTAACTTTGTTAAGTTGCCATTGTAATGATTTTTCTTAGCCTTTAACAAATGGACTTGCAAATAAATACATGAAATGCTGTGTGAGTAACCCCACATACATAACAGAGAATACAAACATCTGGATAATAGAAAAGTTTGAGGTTCCCTCCAGGAGAATTGTTCTCGCTCATTAATCATATAATAATAGTGGAGTCATAATGTAGCTTTAATTTTAAAAAACCCCAAAAAACCCCAGAAAGCTGAAAAATCACAATCTTGAAAAAAAATATTTCTGAAGTTAAAATCTATGGAATCTCCTATCTGTACTCCTGTGCCTTCCTTTTCTTTTCTGTTCTGTGGCTGTATGATCCCCTATCCGGTATCTCAGTTACAGCAATGAGCCAATCACAGCTACAGCCATGAGCTGGTGTACGCTCCTCTAGCTACCTAAAGTCAACAGCTCTATTCCCATGTTTGGGGTTTGTTTGTCCGTCCCTCCCCGCCCCCGTCCGTCCGTCCCTGGCCCCGCCCTTCCCCCCACGGCCCGGCCCTTCCCCCCCCGCCCCCCACCCTGCCCC
>WTSP01012546.1:55628-141482 GCA_025331215.1 Actenoides lindsayi | reverse complement strand
AAAGAAGTTATTTGAGACTACCTTAATAAATTGAAACCATGGAGGTTTGCCATATTTAACAGGAGGTTATTACAAATGAAATAGCATTTTCATTTAAAAGGTGCATGTGAAACCTCTGCAAAACTGTAACATTTCTGATACAAATGCAATGTTCAAAACTAATTTTAAATGTTTGTTTAGCCATTAGCATCACTTGGCAGTTTGAAGTTGATTTTTTTTCTTTTCCTAATTTTTCTGCACTAAGGACTACATAGCATGAACTCAGTTTGCCCTTACACTGGAAAAACCTCACTGTTTAAGTTTTGCAAGCATTCGACAACTTCTTGAAAGATAACGATTTTATTTGTTCTATTTTATTTATATGCCTGCATTCCCATTCTGTCAGGGAGTATGGCTTTCTGTATGTGGCACATTTTAAATAAAATTCTTTCTCAGTTCTGGCTAGTTCCTGAAACTTGCTGATCTATTTGGTTTTTTTTTTAACTGCTAGGTGAGTTACTTAAAATGAGGAGGGTGAAGAAATACTCTGGAGTTAATAGCTTTTATTGAAATGTATATCCTAAACTGCACATTTACAGCTGCTATGGTCTTTTGCTTCTTAATAACTGCTTTTCTTCAAAACTGACACATTAACTAGTAACCAGATTTCAGTTTGCTAGATCCTGTGGAAAGATTTTCAATCTGCTTGGACTGATAGTTGTATGCTACAGTTAACTGGAATGTGTGTCTGCGTGTGGAATCTAATACTTACTGTTGTTAAGAGCAGAAGAGAACAAATTTGTTTGGGTCCATACAGTCATGTACCCCTTTGTATGTTTACCTCCAATTAATTCTCACAATAGGGGACCACACCTAAAGTAGCTTTGCTTGACAGGGAGTGGAGGAGTGTGTGTGCAGCAGTTACAAGGGACGTGCTGTCCTGTCGCAGGAGGCGGCAGCAGATACCTGCTCTGTGTGAAATGCACTGGGATAGTTTTTTCTCTACTCACTTCACTGAGTTGTATGTTTCCTGGGGATCAATTTGCCATACAGGTGGTGGGATTTTGGTGTTAACTAGGATAAGTTTTTGTTGTGGTTTTTTTCTGTAAATTACACTGACTTTGTCCTTCACTTGATTTAAACAGGCTTGAGATGGCTAAAGCAGCAGTATAATAGATTAACTTGTTTTACATTAACTGCAAGGCATTCTAAGAAGAGATGTAAAGGGATTTAAGTGTTTTTCAGTGGTGTGTAGTTGTCCAGCTTTCATGTACCCATGAGCACTATGAACTTGCTAAAGATTTATGTTTGTGCACCTTGCTAGTTGCCTACTACTCCTGTGTTCTGCAAGGTACTGCTTTTGACAGCCTGAAACGATGAAAGCTGCTACCATGGAACCTGTTGTGGTCTGTACTTGCAGTTAAACTGTACAGTCCAGCATATTTCCAATAAACATCATAGTGGTCTTTGCACTCTTTGTTGAACCAAGTCAACTCGTTGAGTCAAAAAAACATGAATATGAGAAGTGATACAATCTTTATGCATCCAGCAGCAAAGTGAGATGCACTGAAAGGGGAGACATGGAGGATCCGCTTGTCTAGAGGAAGCTATGGGGTGGGATGCAATTAAATTGTCTCTGCAGTGTGTATTACAATCATTTCATACTGTACCTACTAGAAAGAGTATTTGATTGTACAAGCCATGTTATTCTAACAGTAAAAACAGTAACATTAAGTTCAACTCTTCTCAGACACGTGTTGTATGTATCACAAGTTCAGCACAAGATGGCTTTTTTACATTTTCCCCAGAACGATTTGACACTCCTTCAAAACACTGAACTAAAAAAATACTATCAACTAGATAAAATACATATTATCCAGCTGAATATATCAGCTAGAATAGAGTAAAACTAACAACATACATAGTGAATATTCTACTAATAATGTACCAAATCCTTTTTACATCAAATTAAATAAAACAATTGTCCCCACTGTGAACTTTGGTATTCCTAGAGCCTGTCCAACTTTGTGGGCACCCTGGTAGGAAATGTGTTTTATAATATATCAAGTAGCAGCATTTGGGTGAGTTCTTGTTACTGAGTTTTGGGGGGGGGGCTATGTAGATGTTATTTACCTGTGAAGTAACTGCTTTGGTTTATCTAGATTTAAGCTCTTCTACATTCAGCAGCTGTGGCAAAATCTAGTGGGTATATTGTGAAATTTGGAGCAAGGAAGTGTGTATCAGAAGCTGTACTTGGAATTTATTTATGTTTTATAGTCATGTTATATCCCTAATGATCTAGCTGAAGTATTAGCAGCACATAAGCTTCTTAGCCTACTGCTCTTTACAGTTTTGTTTTCTTTATTTTTGAGAAATAAAAAGTCTCCCCTATGAGACTTAAAAATTTCTCGTAACAGGCTCCAGCCATTGATGTCACCTAGGTGTTTTTAAAACTTGTATTCAATATCATCACCACCTGTGGACAGAATGTTTTACATTATCATGCTATTTTGTCATAACATTTAAAAAATACTAACAGAAGTTAGTAAACACATTAAAGTAGGAAGTAACGCGCAAGATTCTTAAAACTTGAGTGTACCTGAATCCTGCTCTGCAGCTCCTGGGCCCCTCCAGAGACTATTTATGCCAGATTTTGTAGAATGGACAGCTGAGACCTTGGATGACACTGCAAAATTATTTTTACTTTGAATCCGGGTGTCCAAGAGTGAACAATTAATGTCTTCATCTGCTTCATCAACTTTCAAAATGTTCTGTAAGAGGAAACAGCAGAGAACAGCAACTTTATCTTAAGATTAGAGCTGATTTCAGAGTATGTTTTCTGCGGTGCTCTGTGCAGCGTGCTTTACTTAGACAGGAGATTTATTAGGAGATGACCCGTATTGTCATCAGCATGGCAGGAGTTCCAGTATCTGTGGAACAGATTAGGGTCATCAGCAGAGAGAGAAGAGCAGAGCTTTACCAGTACAGCCCAGTATGGCTTACACAAGCAGAGAAAGGAGATAAATCCACAGCTATCAAAGGTAGGAAGTATTATTACTGACCTGTACCTTTTATACAATAATGACCATAATTCCATCTTTCTTAACAGTGTTATTTCATAGGAAAATGTGCAATAACTTTGCCATTTCAAATTAAGGCAGAAGAAACACAGTGAAGAGATGATTGAATTTATAGTCTGTTGGAAATCATGTTGATATTGGCTTTTTATTGCATTGTAATTTGCTTTCTGTATAATTATTTGTTCTCCCCTGTACGATGCACTTGAGAAACTTTTATAGTCAGTCACAAAATTACAGTGTTGTTAGATAGCAAGGGAATTTTTAAGGGGTTACTTTTATTGTTTTATTAAGAATAAGGGCAGCAAGCAAACATAATTTCATCACAAATTATGCATTTGGTTTGCCTTTTGATCTATAAACATGGTACTCTTGATAAAATCACAGCCATGTTGCATGAGCTCTAAAATTACAGATGCATTATGAATAAATATTAAGTGTATTCAAAAACCATTTTGGATCTCCTCACTGGTACAGAGGCAGCTTTTTTTTTTTTAGTCTGGTAATTTTTATGTTGTGATAAATCCCCACAACGTTAATATTTGCATAGCAAGACATCATTCCCATCAGCTTCAGTCCCTGTTCAGCAGACACCTGCTTCAGTTGAGAGGTGACCTCCGGGAGTTCCAGCCTTGGTGATTATGTTAATTCCATTATACGCGCATCTGGACATCGGTTGTGTAATAACACAGACAAAGCTTGGGTGTTTGCACCTGAGAAGCTGCAGCTTCCTGTATGTGTGTAGCATTCACTTTCTCGGTCCATAAAATACCTTTGTGATGACTCCCTCAGAAACTTTGTGTGTTCCTGTGCCTATGTCTGGAAAGACAACAGCAGGTTTCAGCTACTCTCTGCTTTGCAGCCAATGTCTTGAGATGAGAGAAGGCAGCTGTAGGTCAGCCTCTTGATCTACTCGTACTATAATTAGATGCACCTTTGTGGACTGAAATATAAGCTGTTCTGTTCCCTTTTTTAATTAGATGCCTGCCTCCTATCAGAACTTGTCATTGGAATAATAACAAATAAAAAATTACTGTTATTACAGTACTAACTTCCAAAAAGAAATCTTGCACATGCTGCAAAGAAAAATACTGTTTTCTTTGCCATTTTTGTTAGCAGAATCAGTAAGATCCACATTTTCAGTCAGATGTTATGAATCAAAAGGAAATAATCCCTCATACCTTTGTAGTCAGAGGTCTTGTTTCACTTGTTGCCATTTACAACTGTGGTTTTCTGGTTTTTTTTTAAATCTCTCTCCATAGCCAGTAAGCAGCCCAGTATCTGAATATCCTATGGTATCTGAAAAAGAAGAATAAACCCATTTTAATTTCCATTCTATTACATAACTATTATTTTATTCCAGACCTTCAGGACAGGGAGATGGCATTTGACAGGAGGTTATTCTTTGTCAGGCTATAATAGATGCTAAAATCTGGTTGAACAAGGAGAGACATGCCAGGACAGAAGGATGTCTGCTGCTGTACGTATCATTCTGTACTTGTACTTCTGTACTGGTTCTCTGTGAAGGTGGAATATTATAAGTAAGTCTGTGAGCTCTAATAAGTAATAACTAGAGTTTTTCTGCACCAAAAGAGAAATTGCTGAGACATAAAGCTTAAAACTGTATGTTTAGTTACTTTCAAAAGTAGTATTATTTGGGTCCGTTACATCTTTTTTGGTTTGCTTTGGTGTGTTATTACAGACCTTTAATTCAAAATACTTCTGATCTAACACAAGTCATTTGGATTTACTTGGCTTTTCAGTGTCATCTCTTCAATCTACCTGGACCTACTTGGTCTCACTTTTTTGGCCTCCCTGGACCCCTCCAGTGTCAAGACTTCAGCCTCCTTGGAACTCTTTAAAATCCCCTTTTCTGATTCTTTGGATTTATCCAGTCTGAGCTCTTCATCCTCTGTGGACTTTTCCAGTCTCACTTCATCTTCTCTGGACCTTTCAAGTCTATCTTCAGCCTCTTCGGACTTCTCCAGTACCTCCTCTTCAATCTCCTTAGAGCTCTCCAGTCTCACCTCTTCAGATTCCTGGGAGCGCTCCAGTTTCACCTCTTCAATTTCCCTGGACCTATCGAGTCTCACTTCATCAGGCTCTCTCGATATCTCTGGCAACAGCTCTTCAGTCTCCTTAGATCTCTCAAGTCTCACCTCTATACCCTCCTCAGACTTTTCCAGTCCTATTTCTTCACCCTCTCTAGACCTCTCCAGTCTCACTTCTTCATCCTCCCTAGATGTTTCCAGTCACACCTCCTCAGCTTCCTTGAACTTCTGTACCATCCCTCCATCCTTACGAGATGTCTCAGAGCACACCTCCTCAAGCTCCTCAGAATCACTAGATCTCACAGATTTTAACTATTTCATGTTTCAGGGCTCCGCTGAATTATCCTCATCAACTTCTGAGGATGTTTCTAATTTCACCTCTACACCCTTTCTGGATGTCGCAAATCTCACCTTTCAGGATGCTTCTTCCCTCATGTCCTCAGTTTCTTTGGACATTTCTAATCTCACATCTTTAGTTCCCCCAGACCTATCCACTCTCACATTTCTGGATGTTGCTAATCGCACTGCTTCAGCTTCTCCTGATCTCTGCATCTAACCCTCCTAACACAGCCCTCCTCTCTCTGCAACCTCTCTATGCCTTGCAAAACCTCCCTCCATTCTATGCTCTTTCCTAAATTCTGTCTCTGAAAGTTCTTATCAGAGGAAAGTTTAGGGCTTTACAAATATATCCCAGCTCCTAACCAGAACCGGGCACGGAAACAGGTCACACAAATCTGTAATGGTGCCTTGTTTACAGCTGCATAAAAATCAACACATATTCTGGAATTTTATAGAACACAATTTGTGACACTAACCAAATTTCCATTGTCTCAGCATGGTACCTCTCCCAGAGGTTTAGCTTTTTAAATTCATGCTGAATTAAAACAAATCACCAGATAAAAAATAGTAATTAGAGCTAAATGTGCAAATAAATGCATCCAAGTTGTCTTATCTCCATTACAGATTTAAATCTGAGTGCACAGCACAGAACTGCAGGCAGAGGCATTTCACCTGGAGGTACTGAGAGAGATGTGGTGAGAAAAGAAAACTGGGTGGGGGAAACAGCGGGGAGAGACGGGGGGGAGGGAGAGGGATCAGAGGCATGGAGCAGGAACGGGGCGATGTGGAGCTGGAGGAAAGGTGTCCAGCTCTGCTAGCATTATTTTTGTTCTGCCAAGCCATGTTTGTGGCTTATTGGTCTTATTGATCATTATTTTACTTATCAAATCATCATATATGTTACCATTAAAATAGCATTTGTATATAAAAATCCCCTTTATCACTACATGTAAGTAGTGCAGTTACTTGTGTCACACTGAATAGGTTGCATAGGTAGCAGAGAGGGGCTTCCTTCAATCTCTGGTGCTTTCTCATACTCTTTGTTATCGTTATAGTTGGGTTTTAGCAAACAATTATGTTTTGTTTCAGTATTACATCACTGGCACCCTTTCTGTGTTGAATGTGCTGTCATGAAAAATAATTTTAATTTATTTACAAGTTGGAAAGCTTTGCTCCAATATGCCACGTCTGTCTCAAAATTAGGATAAAAATGGCACACACAAAAATAAAGAAGGACATGAAATAAGAATTGTCTCGTTTATGCTAGTTATTTCTTTAAAATTATGGAGGAAAGACTATAATAGATGGGTTTTAGAACTTCACCCCAAATTCAATAGGAGCAAAGTTATTTAGCAGTTATTAAAACAATCCCACAAATCATTGGTCCAGATAGAAGGAACTAGTGAAATGCAGCATCTTCACGTGTCCACTTCCAAAAATGCCATCACCACTGGCATTAACTACAGTCCTCTGCAGTAATCTCAGTAGACAGATTAAGTAGGAAAAATAAATTCTTTCCACCTTCCCACTCTTTCTTCCTGGTCGGTGTTCCTACTAATTACACTAATGGGCAATTTTCTCTGACTGTCCTAAACTACCCTGGGGACAAATGCTGACATATCTGGTGAATAATTGCTGGTTTTGTTCTGGTGGATCTAGACTGACATTGTGATGTGTGGATTGTTCATTTTAATGGCTCTGGACTAAGTGAGCTCTCTAATAAAGCTGAAAATTACTCTGTGCTTTAAAAATTTTATGTAAGTGAAAACATCATTGCGTAGTGATGAGAAATCACTGTGTGATTTCCAGGGATTCACACTTCAGCAGATACCAAAATGGACAGGAAGACACAAGGCCTCTCTGCACAGATGACCAAAGTCACCAGCATCATCTCAATACCTTTACGGCTTCTGGACAATTCTTTTGTATTTTGTGATGTGGTTTGGCTCTGCACAGAAGGAACAGAGCCAAGAGCTAGAGATACTGAAGTGCAAGGATTTAATAAAAACCCAAGCTGTAAGATTCTGAAGCCCTCAGTTCTAATTACTTAAATGAACATTAGGTTAGGACCAAATTGATTCCTTACCAACCATGATTTGAGTTCTCATAACTTTTTGCTTATTATAGATGGAAAATTGACTATTTTTCCATCAAGTGTCAGCAGATCACAATGGCTTCTAGGTTGCTACGTTGCCTTTTGTGATTTTGCTTAGAGCAAATGATTGAATGTAATTTCAGGTCTATGCATAAACGGTCTTAAACAAAAAGAATCTCACGCCAAAGCATCACGTCTGATGGGATAAACCTCTGAACCTGGCACAGCTTGGCCACACACTGATTAAAACTCCAAAATGAACAACAGGCTGTGTTGATAAAAACCATTGGCTCCTCATGCTTGTAAACCATTTTCTTCTTTACAGGTTTATCTAGGAAAAGCCAAGAACTGATGGCATAGAAGGGTAATTACAATTGATTTAGCGGGGAATAAAAAAACAAAACCAAACCAAAGAAAACAAAAAACAAACAAGCAAAAACCCCCCAAAAAAACCCAAACCCAAGCCACACACACAAAAAAAACCCCAGCACCGCAAACAAACCCACACCATTATTTTAATCACTCTCTCGGATTCTTAGATTTCAACAGGACTACTCGGGAATGAGTTAACATGTAACGTTAAGTGTTCCATAGCCAGCCATTAGCCTCACAAGAGAGTCAGGCTTTAATTTCCCTTCTTTAGTTAACTGCCTTGGAGGGTATTTCAGGTGAATTACCGGCTCTTAATGGCGGAAGGACCGCACACATCCCCAGGGTTTCGGAACCCAGAGGCAGGCCCCAGCTGACCACACCCAGGGGCGGAGCGGAGACCTTCCCAAACAGGTGAGGCCTCAAACCTTTTCCAAACAGCTCCTGGCGGGGAGGGCGGGGAGAAGGAGGTCGGTGCAGAGCGGCGCTGGCCATAGCCGCCCGGCGCCTGCGGAACGCAGCCGCTGAGGGGAAAGGGCTGAGCCGCGGCCTTGGCCCCTCCAGAGGAAAGGGCGGGAGGCGCGTGCCTCATTCTGCCCTCTGATTGGTTTCTGACAGAGGAGAGCGCTCGTGGCCGGAGGAGCGACTGGGTAGTTACTATTGGTCGAACCTCCCGAGGCAATTCGGATTTCGATTGGCCGAAGGCTCGCTCCTGCTTGCTGATTGGCTTGAAGGCCGCGGGGGGGTCTCTCCCCTTCCGGTGGGCGCTGACCTTGCTGCGGACCGGAGCCGAGCCGAGCCGCCGTTCCCCTCCGTTGGCGGCTGTCGCAGCTATGGTGGCTTACTGGCGGCAGGCCGGGCTCAGGTACCCGCCTCTCGCGGCTTCCTTGCGGTAGCTGCAGCGGCCGGAGGCGAGGGCTTGGTAGCGAGGGCTGGTGGGGTCACCGCGGTGCCTCGGGAGGGGGCGAAGTTCTTGGGAGTGTCCGATCCTCACCTTCGTTTTCTCGCCGCTTTTCTCTCCTGTCTTCAGTTACATCCGCTATTCCCAGATCTGTGCCCAGGCTGTCAGAGCAGCGATGAAGCCTCAGTACAAAGCCGAGGCAGAAAGGGTGGCCATGGCCACCGTGAAAACGGTGAAACCCAAGAAGGAATAAAATGTAAGTAAAGTGAGTAGGCTGGGGCGCTTTATTGTATCTGTTTATGCGGGGAGCGTTGGTTCCCCTGCGCTGGTTGGCTCAGTGGCAGTCCGTGACTGCTTGGTTCATTTCGTGCTGTACCTGGAAAATGAGCTCTGAGCTTCACGTGTGAAACTGGAACAGACTGCTGCCTGGGTGAGAGCAGATGTCTGCATCCTGCTTATGAGTGGGATAGGAAACCACTTAATCTCCTTAGTACATACTGAGATGTTCTATCTATCAAGCCCTACTCTGAGCAATTTGGGGTCTGGTCAAAGTTGCTATAGACTTAGGCAAACCAGCAGGGTTTCCATAGGGATGCTCATAGCTTTCCTCTCTCTCACTTTACTAACCCAACAGTCTCTCTGAACTGCTGCCTCCCCTCATCAGCACTCATTTGTGTAAGGGTTATCTGTGAAAGACAGATGCTGCTTGTACTTCTGTTTGTCACATTGCATACATCACAAGCAGCTGAAATCTAGTCTTAAATAGAACAGCTTCTATTCCTAATCTGAGATTAAATATTATTACCTGTTGTTTGAAATGTACCTTGAAGCTATTCTTGATTGGAGTAACTTGTGTTTTAAATCTCTCATAGGAACTGATCTGTGGTGAATACTCTTTCCAGTAAATGGCAAAGCTGCAGGCAAGGTCACGACTCTGCAACGTAATGTCATCATGTTAACTGTAGAACTTGCCCCTGTATGTAAATCAGCATGCTAATAAATGTAACTTCTGTTAAAATGATGTGTGGAAAGTGTTGTTCCTCTTGAAACAAAGTACCCCGTTTTGCAGAGATATTTATCTTTCACTTGTGTTAAAATAGAAGACTGGTTTTATCACGGTCTACCATGCAGCAGCAACACAGGTTGATTTTTAAGCCAAATCTCGTTGGATTGCATGATGATATTTCAGGTATATAAGTGGGAGATTTAATCGTTGTTTAAAACTTTTATGCCTACTTCATTTCAATCATTTATAATTATCTCAGAAAAAAAGTTTTCTTCACTGACACCAGTGTCAACAGAGAATATAGGGGTAGGATTTTGGTTAAAAACACCTCTGTCAGTTCTCACTGCTGGAAGTGGTAGTCCTGTTGGCTTTGAAATTCTCTGTCATGATGTTCATTTTCCATTTGTGCTTAGAACAAAACTAACTTGGTTTGAGTTTTGTTAAATTAGAGGCTTTTTGTCTATGAAATGTGTCAAGTATTAAAGTATTTTATAGAATGATATATCACTTTTATTTTAAAGACTTATACAGTGTTAAGTAGATGGCTGTGACTGGCAAGAAAGCTTTTTTCCCCGAAGATGAGATATGGTTTTAATTTAGTGATTGCTGTTGAACTTGGATATAAGTGGCTGCAAACCATTCCATCCATCTTGCTGTACTAAATGATAGGAAGAAAATTTACAGAGGTGAGTACAGGGCAGGGGAGGGGGGGAACACAAAACCACACAAAGTTTTACATGGTGTTCACAACTCTGTATGTTAACAGAACTCAATCTACAGTTTGAAATAGAAAGAAACCACACAATGCTAATGAATACAAGCTCTGCAATAATATAAGCCAGCAATGTGATAGAACTATTAAAGTACTCGGGGGGGGGCGGGGGCAGGAAATGTGCACATTCAGTTACTCTATGTTGTTTGCTATCCAACATAAGAAACTGAACTTCTCTGCAGATCTACATCAGTCTGTGGAGTGTGTAATAAAATCAGTGCTGCCTTTATAGGCCTTACAGATAGGCATGTATTCCTAACAGAGTAAAAAGATCAGAAACTATGGACTGTTTACCTGAGAATAAATAAATGATGAGTTGAGAGCATATTTTACTGTATGTTACAGAGGCTGTATGTTACATTCATTCTCTGGTGATAATATTCTGAAAGTGAATACATTTACAAGAAAGGCTGTTACGAGATGACCTGGCTTCACAGTGGTGTTTTTTTGGGAGAGATTCAGTGTCAACAGTTGTTTAGGAGAATAAAGCATAGCTGCCATAAGTTCCAAAGCATTGTAATATTGGATATCTTTTGACCAGATGCAGAGAAAAATTCTTAAGAAAAGTTGCATTTTTGGTATGATGGCTGCTGATGGTTTTGGTTTGTTTTTTTTAGTGAGTGTCAACAGGCTTGTTCAAAGAAGGGTTTGATACTACCATTGTTTTTACAGTGCTTCCTTTTCTGGGCTGGCTTCCACTTCTACCTCTTCGTACTCCTCAACATCTGCAGTGGCATCCTGGTACTGTTGGTACTCGGACACAAGGTCATTGGTGTTACCCTCTGCTTCAGAGAATTCCATCTCATCCATACCTTCACCAGTATACCAATGGAGAAATGCTTTTCTTCTGAACATAGCTGAGAACTGCTCAGAAACCCTGATGAAGAGCTCCTGAATGGCTGTGTTATTGCCAATAAAGGTAGCTGCCATCTTCAGGCCTCGTGGGGGTATGTCACACACGGCCACTTTAACGTTATTAGGGATCCACTCCACAAAGTAGGAACTGTTCTTGGTCTGGACAGCCAGCAACTGCTCATCCACCTCTCTGGTAGACATTCGGCCTCTGAAGATGCATGCCACGGTCAGGTAGCGTCCCCGACGAGGGTCACAAGCTGCCATCATGTTGCGTGCATCAAACATCTGTTGAGTGAGCTCTGGCACCGAGAGGGCTCTGTACTGTTGGCTCCCTCGAGCAGTCAGGGGTGCAAAGCCTGGCATAAAGAAATGCAGGCGAGGAAAGGGCACCATGTTAACAGCCAGCTTCCTCAGATCCGCGTTCAGCTGGCCAGGAAAACGGAGCGAGGTTGTGACGCCGCTCATCGTTAGGGACACTAAGTGGTTGAGGTCCCCGTAGGTGGGATTGGTGAGCTTTAAAGTTCTAAAACATATGTCATATAGCGCTTCATTGTCAATGCAAAATGTTTCATCTGTATTCTCTATTAGTTGGTGGATGGAGAGGATGGCATTATAGGGCTCTACGACCGTGTCGGATACTTTGGGTGAAGGTACAACACTGAAAGTGTTCATAATCCTGTCGGGATATTCTTCTCTGATTTTGTTGATGAGAAGTGTGCCCATACCTGAGCCTGTGCCACCACCAAGAGAATGGATGAGCTGGAATCCCTGAAGGCAGTCACAGCTCTCACACTCATTCCTGACCACATCCATGACGTTCTCAATCAGCTCAGCACCTTCTGTGTAATGGCCCTTAGCCCAGTTGTTTCCAGCACCTGAATTACCTGCAAACAGAAGTACAGAAAGAGCAGCCAAAGTTAAGAAGGTAATTTTTTAAAGGCTATAAAGATGAGAGTTCAAAGAGTGTTTTGGAACAGCTGACTCGAGTTAGTTTGTCACCATGCTGTACATACCATGAATAAAATTGTCAGGTCGAAAGAGTGGGCCTATTTTGCTAGATCGTACACTGTCCATTGTACCAGGTTCCAGGTCCACCAATATAGAACGGGGCACATATTTATGGGCTAGGACAGAAGAAAATGAATGTCAACAGTTACTGTTAAAAGTCAAAGAGACAGGCTTACAGTCTACTCTGAAAAATCCAGCACACCTACAGCAATTTGGAGATGATTTTTTTTTCTTTTAATTACTTATTTTAACAGTCATGTTGGCTCTGCAAAGTGCTCTGCCAACACCCGAACAGCGCTGAGCACTTACAGTAAGCCTCATTGAAGTACACATTAATTCGCTCAAGCTGCAGTGACGCGTCCCCACGGTAGTTTCCAGCGATGTCAATCCCATGTTCATCACTTATCACCTCCCAGAACTGAAAAATGAAAGGGGTTCAATACAGTCACAAAGATTTTTTTATTTTTTTTTCCAGCACACCATGTGTAGCACCAGCTCTGCTGTGCTCCTGCCTCACTGCACATGAACTGGGAACTGTGCCTGAAGTGGGGGCTGTTTTGCCATTTATGTATCAGAGCAGGGATCCTCTCCTTCCTCCTCCCCAAATAAGTTAAAAGTTCAGTAGACCATTTGTGCTGTTAATAGGTGGAGGCCCTCAATTCTCTTTATAGTGAAAGAAAATCTATGTTAGTTTAACTACCACAGCTACTAGTTGGTATGAGCTTAACAAAAAAGTCAGGAGGCAGTGGATTGGGGAGGGCCTGTTGTGCACAAATGGGACTGTGGCATGGCAAAACTCTCTCAGGCAAAATTGTATGTGAGCAATGCTTTACACACACAGATGTCGGTCCTAAGCAGCCTATCTTGACACTCATATGGGTAACTTGTGCTGGGGCTCTTATCTAGGCAGCACCCACTGCAGTGTTAATGTAGACACACCCACTCACTATAATGACCAGGCTATTTTAGATTTAAGGGTCTTCTGGTTTAGCATCCAGTCTCATTTTGAGGGTACAAACACACCATTGCCTACATGGTGTATTAATATGTTTACGTGTGCTTTTCTACAGGTCTTATTAGGTGTAACAGCTTCCAGGTCAAAGCCAGCAGAAAAAAATACAAACCTTTCAACTATCACACTGGCTGCATTCAAACTATCACGGTCTAACATGATGTTCCCTGGCCATCCACAGCTTCATGCTCCAGTAAAGAATAAAGGTTGTATTTGTGAGAGCAAGAAGTGGAGGAAAAACCACAATGGAACTATCCTTCTGCTAGCATGTGTCTTCAAAGACCTCCCAGCCCCAAAGTAACCCAGGCACTCTTTTTTTGACAATTTCCTACTTATAAATTAAAAAAAAAAAAAAAAAGAAGAAAAAAAAAAAAAGATGGACATCACATAGCAAAAAGCAATAGTCTTTTTTTTCTTTTTTCTTTTTTTTTTTCCCTCCTAGCACATGAAGTCAACAATGAGTGACTGCTCTCCAAGCACCCACATGCCAGTGTTCAAACTACATAAAAATACTCCCAATAACATGACTGCCTCTTGCAGGAGGCCAGTTAGGCAGGAATACATAACTGCACCTTGTACTACTCTTGGTCACTAACAGCACAGGATATTCTGCTGATTTATACAATCCCCTATTAACGATTGTAACGTGTCGGAGTTACTGTTGTATGGCTGAACTAAATTACTGGTACTACACCTTTGCAGTCCTGGAACTACCGGTTCCTTCACTTCTCCCAGTACTTTGCAGACTGGATTAGTGCCCCAGGAATGTGAGTCCCAGCAGGCATGTTCTGGAGCACTTATAATCACTGTGACATAGTTATTGCAGATGTGTCGTTCTTTGACAGTCTTGTTAACCTTTGCATGAGGAACAAGACCATCTCATGACTTTCACATCAAAATACTCATATTCCCTGCTAATGTGCCACGCATCCAACCACTGGGTTAACAAAGCAAGTGTTCCCCCTGAAAGCCCCCATCTGTTAAGAATGTTTGACCTGCTACCCCGATAGCACTTACTGTTGATGACCAATATTGAAAAGAGACCTTACCTTGGCTCCAATTTGGTTCCCACACTGCCCAATCTGCAGGTGCACAATTTCACGCATTTTTGTGTAGCTTAGACCTGCTGGTGGCTGTAACCTAACGCGGGATTTCCTAGTTGCAGTCCCCAGAACAAGCCCTCTTTCTGCTGCTCTATCAGCTACACCCAGCACAGTCTGACCCAAGGGGCCCTTTTATACTGGTGGGACTGTCACTCAGCCAGCAAGGGGAGTAGCCAGCTCCTCAGGCTGCTCATCAGCGCATTTCACAAGGAGGCAAAGTGCCAATGTACAGGGTATGAGAGCACAGGTACATTACTGAGTGGCTTGGAAAATTGTCACATGCACCCCCTCCCCTTACAATTAATTCCAGTTCTCTGTGCAGCAAACAATGTGATTCGTGAATATCTGTGCTCATTGTATTTGTGTTTCATTATTTTATACATAATACATGTACAAGTGTATGTGCATATATAGAGATTATAGCCAGAAATGAGCGATCTTAGTTAATTAAGTAATGTGCTTCACCCATGTAATTTAAATTTTAACACCATATGAATCATACAGGACAACATCTGCTATAAAAACAATAACCACTTTTGAGCAGTAGCTTCCTATAATCACAACATTCCTTGCTAGGCAAACTTGCAGTTCATTAATAAGCAGCATTCTCAGCGTCTAAGTGCCCGAAGGAGGGGGACAGGAGTGAACTATGGTGTTCCCTGTGTGAAACATTTCACTGCGTTAAAGGAAACGACGCAAGGCTGAGCAAAACATAAGACATGTTGCCTGCTGATAAACAGGACTAGTATCATTGAGCAACAGAACCCCAGAATGGACTGTCTTCTGGAAGCTCATAGGAGTTTTATTACATGGCAGATGACTGTCAGTGCTTTGCAAGTGTTCATTTCAAGGATAGTAAGAGGAACTATAATTAGGAAACCACCTTAAATTATTTTGTATAAAAAGATGCCAGTGGAAGCACTTGACTCATTGAAAGTAACTAACTACTTTGCCACTTTGTGGGTTGCTACAGATAAGGAATCTCTGAGCTTCCATATTGTTCCAAAAGAAAAATCAGCTTATTCCAGACTTCCCCACCACAGATGACTTCCACTTCTTCCACCAGTGGAGGAACAGACAAGTGCTCCTGACAAAGTTTGGCACCAGAAGTGCATTGCAAAAAAGTAGCCAGCAAACGTTCTGTCATCCTCTGCCACGCTGTGAGCTCTCCTCAGTAGACAATAAAGGCAAGACTTTAAATTCAGGTAGATTAATTCTGGTTCCTTAAACATATAGTTTTATTATTTTTCCAAAAACCAAGTATTCTCTAAGCAGTTTAGTTTACCCAGCAAGACAACATAACAGCTATGTTCCACTGCCACATTGCAGTTATTTTCTCCAGTGACAGTGGATATCTTCTACTGTTTCCTATGACAAAGTTCTGGAAAGGCTTTTTGGACATTTACTTTGAAAATAAATTTAATTTTATTCGTGCATATATCATATTCATTTTCTCCAACAATGCTTAGCTAAAAGTGATGGTGCAGTTCTGAGTTGTACATTCAGTTGCTGCCTTCTGAATGGGAGCTGTGTTGAAACAATGGGTCAGAGAAATATTGTCACTAAATAAATACTACTGAAAATAAGCAAGGGATTAAGCTACAATAGCCACAACGTACGAAAAGGCTGAAGATGTTAATTCACTGTCCAAAAAATGTGGCAAAATAATTTCAGCAATAAATATATTCACTGAGAGAACTTCATAAGCAAAGGGGAGAAAAGAAAAAAAAAGGAAGTGAAAGAAATATGCAATCACTTAACATTGCTTTGTCTCTTGCTAAAAATAGCTCCCTGGAGCCATGTGCCTCCTTTGAAGCACTTCCTTATAGAGTCTTGAAAACCATGGCACATGACAAAGTACCTGAGGTGTTTTGTGCTTTTTTTTCCCCAAATGCATTTCTGTGACCCTCCAAGTCTGTCCTTATAACAAACCTGGTACATGAAAAGCCTGTTTCTCTGTACATTTTGTTTGCAGACCTGTCATTCCTCTGTCCTAAGCAACCTCAGGCCTGTTAACTGCCCGAGAGCACTTCCCAGGCCCAGCCATTGAACATGTGCTACTGCAGATTAGCGCTGTGAGCGTCAGCAGAGCGCGAGGAGATGGTGGTGGAAGGGCTGGCTTCGAGGGACCTTTGGCACCACGGAGATTAGAAGCAGCCTGGCACTGGGCACAGCTACTACCAGCTTGTCCCTCAGTGTCTATTATCAGACTGCCCACTGCTTCCATTGCCTTCAGAGTGGGCCCTAGATACCAAAGGCAATGGCAGTAAGCTGAGACCACAAGCAAGCCAGGTTTTTTTTTGGTTACTTGGGTTATTTTTGTTTCTGGTTTTATTGATGTTTCTTTTAATGCCACCACAGCATCCACCAGCAACAAATATGCATGTGCACAGATGCATTCCAGGATATATATTTATTTTAAATGAGCTTTTCTTGGGAGGAACTAGCTTTTCACAGGAGCAGAGAAGCTGTTGAGAAGAAAGCCTGTTTCGTTGAGGTAAGCCTGGTCACAGGCCACCAGATAATTTCAGAGAGCTCTGTAAATAGCTACCTGATGAGCCGATGCTAATCTCAACTCATCTGGGCTAGCTATAGCATCTATAGGAATGCTACCAAACCCCATTGCATTCAACAAGCCATAAAGACTACCAACCTCACATTTTCATTTCAGTTAGTAAGAAAAACCATTTAAAGACTGCCTTCCTCTGGCAGGTAGTCCAAAGGAAATAAGGCAGGGCTGTCTGATGTAAGTTATCATCACCGTATTGAGCCCGTGTTTAAACAAACAGGTCTTGGTACAATTGGCGTGGACAGCCAAGTGGTTCATGACCTTACCCACACTGCAGATCTATGACCTGGCAAAAACGTGGGGCTTGAAGCATGGGAATTCATCTGCTGGCTAGTGCTCTTACTTGGGCCCCGGTGCCACAACTGCAGTGACTGCAGGGTTTGGATCAGGTGATGAATTGCCTAAAACGTCATCTGCATGGCAGTCAGGCTGGGTTCTTGCTCTGCTGTTCCTATTGTTGCATTTGTTTTCAGTGGCCCAGTTTCTCTATTCATAATGTGGAGCTAATAAACCTCATGCCTTTTATAGAAAGTGCTGAGAGCTAAGGAAGAAAAGCTACGAGGGAAGAGCTCCCTGTGGTTTACTAAACCTGTTTACCAAACGTGAAAGCTCTAGCCAACATATGGGAAAAAGACTGGTAGTGCACTCAGATACTGAAACCTTCTGCAGGGAAATTAGAAAACTATTTTTGCTATTGACTAAATCTTGTGTAAGATAATACAAAAATCTTCAAATGTCCCGAGTTCTAAAGACTAGCCTAAAAAAATGGACATAGGCCTGTATTCCTCTGTAAACTGTAGCACAAAAGGGCTTGAGAAATCTAAAACTTGGGACTAACAAAACAAACCCAACCAAACAAGAAAAAAGCCAACCCAGCCTGCCTGCTTTATGCAATCACACAGACTGTGCCTGTGTGATTGCACCTGTATACGGTGATGTGTTAGGCCAAAGGTAAAGTGTAGCCTGGCCACACAGGTCTGCATCTGTCCCAGGTACAAGTCCTTGGTGCTAACCCTCTGTCGATAGCAACTGCATATATGGAATCATCGCAATAATAGTTTGAATAGCTTTTTTAAAATATCTTTTTAATAGCTTTTCCTTTTTTTTTTTTTTTTTTTTTCATTCCTGTGGTCAAAATTTCTTCATTTTCGAGAGTGTGAGGCGAGACTTGCCCTGGGGACACCAGCGTTTCACCCGCACGGCACCCAGCGGGGCTGCCCTGTGCTGGGTGCTGCAGCTGCCCCCACCCACACCCCGAGCGCAGGGAGCGCGAACACGGCGGGTTGAGTTCCCTCGCTATGTTTGCTCCTTGTGCCCTCAAAAATCAGACACCTTTAGGAAGGACTTTGCGACGCGCACGCTGCACTTGGCATTATCGGCTCCAGCTTCCATCATAGCTATGGTGATAAACACGAAAGAAGGAACTGAAGGGAGGCTCCGCACCCCCCTCCCGCCGCAGGTAAGCAGCCAGCACCCTGCCGAGCGGGGCCGTGCGCCGTTCGCTCCGCCCGCCGGTACCGCCCAGCGCCCGCCCGCCGCACCGGAGCCTCCCCACCGCCCTTAAACGGCGCCGGTGCCGCGCTGCGCAGGGAAGCGCTGCCGCCCCCAGCATGGCTGAGCCGTCCCGGCCACCCGCGGCCCTCCTCCTCCTCCTGTCGCTGCTGCTCTGGGGCTGCCTCTGCGCGCCCGCCCTGGCCGGCCTCTACTTCAGGGAAGGGCAGCACTGCTACAAGCCGGCTCCGCGCAAGGCCCCCGGGCTGAGGTGAGGATCGCCCCCGCCGCCACCTCCCTCGCGGGGCTGCGGGCAGCCCCGGCCACCTCCCCCGACCTCCTCCGAGCGGCTTCGCGGAGAGGAGCCCGGGCCAAGAAGCTGAGCGGGCACAGCCGCAGCGCCCGCCTGGGTGGGGGCTTTGGCAGCTCGGGCAGGGGGGATCCCCGCGGCGGCGCTGGCGCTCCCCGCTGCCCGGGAGGAGTGTGGGGAGGGGGCTCCCCGGGGGCTGCTCCGGGCCCTGCAGTGTGTTGGGGGGTGGGGTGGGTGAAGAGGCGCTGCCGGGAGTGAGTGGGGGGCTCCGCGGGGCGCAGTGGCGGTCACGAGACCGGTCACGCCGCCCGCTGTCACGTGACCCGTGCCGCTCGCCGGTCACTCGCCGCCGCCTCGCTTCGGAACGCCACGGACACTGGGCTTGCGAAACAGTAGTAGAAACTCCCCTCCCCGGCCTACCCACCTAGTTCTGCTTTCTGCCCCCGCACAGGACCTACCCCCGCCCGCACGAGTACCTGGACGTGTCCGCGCTGCCCGAGAGCTGGGACTGGCGGAACGTGAACGGCGTCAACTATGCCAGCACCACTCGGAACCAGCACATCCCCCAGTACTGCGGGTCCTGCTGGGCCCACGGCAGCACCAGCGCGTTGGCAGGTATGCGGTGCTGAGGGCAGAGTGCTGCCTGCTCGCCCACCGAGCTGGCTACCATCAGTCATCTGTAGTTTTTGGTAGGCAAAGGGGTATCTTCAGCTTACAAAACACCTGGTATAAAGAAGAGGTCAAGAGGAAGCGGCCTCAAGTTGTACCAGGAGAGGTTTAGATTAGATATTCGGGGAAAAAAATTCATCACCAAAAGGGCTGTCAAAGGCCTGGAACAGGCTGCCCAGGGCAGTGGTGGACGGATCAAGACGTGTAGATGTGCTGAGGGACGTGGTTTAGTGGTGACCTGGCAGTGCTGGGTTAATGGTCAGACTTGATGATCTTGAAGGTCTTACCCAACCTAAATGATGATATAATTCCAGGAATACACCAGGAAGAGTGGGAATTCCCAAGCTGAAGGCAGGGAGGTTTAGTTTCAATAGAAGAAGCAATTGGAGTGAGGCTGACCCCATGCTCTCAACCCTGTGCATTATAGCTTCTGCCAAACTGATGTTTAGGGCCTGGTGTAAGAACTGTGTTTTCTGCCTCTCCTGAAGCTGTGGTGATGGTCACAGCAGATGCAAAAGCAGTTAGTGTGTTCCCTTCCCTTTTATGGTCCCGCAGCTCGCTGCGCTATCTCTGCAGCACCGAGGAGCTACAACAGCAACATCTGGGTATGAGGAAATGAAAGAGCTACCTCTCATGGGGAGGGCCCACAGGGTATTGGCTTCAGGAGCCCTGTCATTCAAAGGCACTGACTACCCCAGCGTACAGACACATCTCCTTTTGGCAGATATCAGCCTTTTTCTTGGGAGAAGGGAAGTAGGGGTTTGCTTCAGCTGGTGAAATATTCTCTCTAGGGAGAACAGAAGATGATTTGCATGGAACAGTGACATGCTACAGATGCACTGTTGGCACAGGGAGAGGCTGTAAGAGGATTAATTGTGAAGGAGAAATAGAGGAAATAATGCAGAAATAGAGAATGCAAGTGTGAGCAGACAGCAGGAATCAAAAAGTATCCATTCTCAAGCAGTACATGAAATCTGCTATGATATACTGAAATACCAGGATAAATACAGTAACTTCTTAATTATTTAACTTTGGTTAAAGCTTACATATGTAGGTGTGCGATGTGCATTTCTGTAAGGTTAATTTGAGATTACTTTTTAAAAGTTTAATTTTAAAAATCAGGATACTTTTTATCTGCTGTGAATAGCTGTTGCTTGACTTTCTCTTGTTGCAGGAAGACTAGGCTGGGATAATTCCTCCCCGTTCTGTCAAGTACATTTGAATGTTTTTAGTACTAATAGGATTAAAGGTACTACAGTGGCATCAGTGGAGACTGTAATACACTGAGGGGCAGTTTATAAATACTCATGGGGAAGCTTTTCTGCCAAGTAAGCTAGTCGGTGCTGACAAAATAAGGAATCAGGGTGGTGCCTCCCGTCTGAGATGACAGGGTAATGGTGAGATGTTGACCAACAGTGAGGATATACTTCTGAAAGCTTTTCCTTGCTTTAAGCTTGTGAAGACTCTCCCAAAGCCAGAGACCTCGGCTGTAGGGGCTCCTGACTCTCTGCATGGGCTAATGCAGGAATGGTGACCGCTGGAAGAGAAGCTAGTGAGCACTGGGTTTATGATGTGTATCTGAGAACTCTTTGCTGTCACAGCCAGGAAACAGAGCTGCAAGTTTTCAAAAGCTGTGACTTGAATGAAACGAGGTCAAGGGCACTTTGAGGCTTTAAACAGATTTTACTCATCTGCACATTCTTGCTGAGCTTTTAATGGAAAAAACCTCTAACGGAAACCCACAGTAATAACTCATCCTCTCCATTTGAGTTGGGTCATGCTTTGTACCTCACTGTCAGCAGCAGAGGCTTTTCCAACCACAAACAGTGTTGCCTACAGATGGTTAAAGGTTCAGTGAAGGAGAGACAACCTTAGCACTAGTTGCAGGGTGAAGCCACCCACATATTCCACTAACAAACCCCAATTTCTTATCCTTACAGATCGAATTAACAGAAAGAGAAAAGGTGCCTGGCCTTCTGCCTACCTCTCTGTTCAGAATGTGATTGATTGTGCTGATGCAGGATCCTGTGAAGGTGGTGACCACTCGGGTGTTTGGATGTATGCTCATGACCATGGCATTCCCGATGAGACCTGCAACAACTACCAAGCTAAGAATCAAAGTATGATGCTTATTTGCTTTGCTGTAAGACTTCACCCTAGGCTTAGGATAAAAAAAAAAAAAGATAATTTTCAGTGTACTGGTTCCTGCCTTTCTGTGTAGTACCTGCAGTTGGACTGACAGAACAGGCTTTCTTTGCAGGCCCGTGTGTCTGTTTAGCCAGACAGCACAGCATTATTAAATCATGACCAGACAAGTTTGTACAGCTAAGTTGTTTTAACTTTAGACCATGATATACAATCTCTAATGTACTGAAATATTTACAAGGGTCACCTCAAGCTAAACGAAGGAGAAATGTAACATTTGTCTGGTCATGTATGATTGGAATAGTTTCCGTAGCTATAGAAAAGCACAGCTGAAACAGTTCCTCATCAAAGCACTTAGGCCTACGACGTAAAGAACAGAACCTAGTGATTGTAGAGACTTAACGTGGTTTCCAGAAGGGAATTTAGTTCACCAGTGTATCAGCAATTACTCTTAAGTTGTTAATATCTGCCTCAAATAAGTGAAAAGAAAGAAGGTTTAGTGTAATATCATTAATTCGCTTGAAGAAAAACATTGTCTTGCAGTGATAAATTTCTTTTGTGTTGCAGAGTGTAAGAAGTTCAACCAGTGTGGAACTTGTGTCACTTTTGGGGAATGCCATGTGATAAAGAACTACACTCTCTGGAAAGTTGCTGACTATGGGTCTGTCAGTGGAAGAGAAAAAATGAAGGCAGAAATCTATACTAACGGACCAATTAGGTAAAAAAAAATAATCTTGAATGGTAAAAAAGAAAATGTTTATCTGCTTGTAATACTGGGATTGAAATGCGTGAAACTCCAGTCTCGTGGCTGAAGTGTACTTCTCTACTCTAGGGGCTCTGCACTAATATGTAGACTTCAGCTTGTTTGCAGATAAATTGAGCTTTAAAGCCAAAAGTATAAGATTTTTTTTTTTTACCCAGGCCTCTGCACTGCCCCCCTTTTATTAAAAAATGCTTTCTGTATTTTATTACAGCTGTGGCATAATGGCTACTGAAAAGCTGGATGCTTACACTGGAGGACTTTATACAGAGTACAACCCCTCACCTGTGGTGAATCACATCATATCTGTGGCTGGCTGGGGTGTAGAAAACGGAACAGAATATTGGATTGTTCGCAACTCATGGGGTGAACCCTGGGTAAGGAAATGTGGCAACAACCAGGTCTGCAGAATGACTTTAGAGGAAAAGTGGAGTTTTTCATGTGCAAAGAGGAAGCTGCAAAGCTAGTCAGTGGATAGGAAAAGTAAGACTTCTTTGAACTAGACTAACAATCAAAAAATTAATGTAAGTAAGCTGAAGACAAGGATATTCAGCCGAAGTTACCTGTAATGTCAACTCAATCCCAGCTGCTGCCCTTCCATGGACATGCAGCTCCTGTTTTGGGCCTGTAAATTACTGCTGGTTGTAGGCAAATATCAAGTCACATACCTGGAACAGATGAAGGGGACATAAATTTGCCAAAGCAGACATCCCCTTTAAAGGTTGCCCTATGAAACCGGTGTTATACTTCATCCTCCTAGATTTGTTTATAAATTCTTCATATTGGGAAGAGAACAAACTCAAGAGCATACACTTTTTGTAGTTATGTTTTCCAATTCACAATGCAAACTTAATTCTTCACAGGGTGAAAGAGGGTGGCTGAGAATTGTGACAAGCGCGTATAAAGGTGGAAAAGGAGCAGACTACAATCTTGCTATTGAAGAGGACTGTGCCTATGGAGATGTTGTACTTCCTTGATTCTGTATCGTTCATTTTTCTGTTTAGGAACCACTTCAAAAGCTTCCCAGTACAACCTTCTTCTGTTTAAAGAACGGTAGTCTAAAACTCTTTGACAGTTCAACACCATCAGGCAGTTTGGCAAAATTAGCCTAGAAAACACCACACAATGTCTTCAAAGCAAAATAAATACAGAGCTGCACGTACAACTTTAAAAAAAAGTAATCTACCCCTGAAAAAGTTGTCTGCCTTGATGCCTGGTATTTAAATCATATTGACTTAATCACAGAAACTGTATATTTTATTCTCTTTATATTTTTTTAAATACAAATTATGTAGACATACTGGGAAGGAAAAACTATACTCAATATTTGGGTGTAGAGCTTATATTAATTTTCCTGACAATATTGAGCAAATATCTCACAATGATGCAGATGGAAAAGCAAAGCTAATTCTGGACATACTATATTAAAAAGCTAAAGCCTCTGGTGTTTCCTTGGCCTCCTAATGAAAGTGTTGTTGGAAGTAATATAATGCAGTTGCTTTTATCCAACCAAAGTAACAGGAATTGCTTTGATCAGAAGACAGTCTAAACACTTACTAGTTATTGAATTAGTCTTTGCTCAAACTCCTTGCTGTGCCATTTTTGTCCTAAAGAGGCAAAGTATAAGTTTCCACAACCCTGAGCTCTTCACTAATTTGATTGCAGCAAATTCTTCTCCTTAAAACTGAGCCAGTTACTAAGTGGCAAATCAAATGTTACTAACTGGCATTGTTAACTGCATTTAATAAATGAAGTTTTACACAACTGTATGTGTATTAGAAGTGCTTATTGATGTTTGTTTTCAGTCTTCTAGTGTTGTACCTATCAAGCAGTCTTACAGGGCAGACTAGCCACTCAGGCTGGTACTTTTTCTTGTGAAAGTGTTGATTAACAACAGTGTCTATACAGCAGTTCTGATGGTTCAAACAACATTTCAAATTAAATTACCTTTGCCTACAAGGGAGATTAAGATCCAAGCTGCACAGAAGCATCCAACTTCAACAAGCAAGGGAGAGAAGAGACATTCAGATGCTGTAGAACACCACTTAAGTACCAATCTCCAAAATCTACCATAAATCAAACCAACCTGTGCATGATGCCTCACTCCAGTTAAAGTCTTTCAGTGGTGGTGATGAAGGAAAAAAAAAAAAAAAAAAAAAATCTGCTACATCTCTAGTGGTAGTTTCTGCAACTTAACTTGGTTTTATCTATGAAAGAAGCATGCTCTGAATCAGAAGGTAAGTTTGGCAGAACAGTGGAGACCCAGAAGAGTAAGACTGCTAGTGTCTAGAATGAAGTTGAGGTGGCTGTGCTATTCTGATTATTTTGGTTCACAAACAGCACAGCTTTCAGTACTGTGACAGTGAGAACATGCTTTAGACTTTAGGTCTAAATGAACCTGATCTCCTTCTATGACAAGATGACCCGACTACTGGACGAGGGAAAGGCTGTGGATGTGGTCTACCTGGACTTCTGGAAGGCATTTGACACTGTTCCCCATAGATTTCTAATGGAAAAAGTGGCTGCTCATGACCTGGATGAGAATATGATTTGCTGGATCCAGCACTGGCTGGACGGACAGGCCCAGAGAGCAGTGGCCAATGGTACTAAATCCAGCTGGCAGCAGGGCACACGTGGCATTTTGCAGGGCTCAGTGCTGGGACCGTTTCTGTTTCACGTCTTTATTGATGATCTTGATGAGGACATAGAGTCTATCATCAGTAAATTCACAGATGACACCAGGTTAGGCAGGTGTGGGGATCTGCGTGAGGATAGGGAGGCTCTCCAGAGAGCAAATAATATGCATAGATATGCAAAAGTTCAGAACGGCTTCTGCAGAAGCAAATGTTACCCTTCTCAGACTGTGCTTTAAGGTTGATTAGAGCACTGTAAGTATTACTAGAGTAAGTTCAGTCACAGGGGAGTATGTATGTGAGGGACTGTCTGAAGAAAGGAAAAATGCACACCTTGTAATAAGAATCTATACAACTAGCTGCTGTCTCAAGAATTACCATGGTAGCCTAGAGTTCCCATTCACAAACAGCTGACAACAGAAGAGAGTTATTTCCCTTGAAATTTGCACCCAGGTGGACTTAAAATGTCAGCATCTTTTAGAAAGTAGGTTCTTCAGAAAACAGACATGCTTGGAAAAGCACAATGGGCTTTTCTATACACCTCACTTTTTAAAAGTATTAAAAGAAATCCAGCCCCCTGAACAGAAAGAAAGAGTGGTCTTCATGAAACTTTGAAAGAAGTCTGTGGGGAAAAAAAACCAAAAAAAACCCAAACCACTTTATTTAAAGGTAAATCATAATCTTGGGTGCATCCCCCAATGTTTGGCATCAAACAGGACAGAGTAGAGATAAGTATAAAACCAAAGCAGTAATGAAATTTCTGCACACATTCTTTTGACAGCAGAATTCTGACATGGTAATGAAACTTACCAGGAATAGTTGATGCATCTATTTTAACAAAAAAAATAGACTCCAGAAGCTAACACACTCACTTAGGATTCATCTGTTAATACAAAACTAACCTTGATTGTTACGACTCCACTTGTGTTACACAAAGTGGATTTTTGTTTAGGTTTTTTTTCAAAGCAGTAAATAGGTAGGTTATTTACTATTCTAATACAATGCAAAGTGAGAAAGAGGCATTGTGGCTTCTCTGCAGCACAGAACTAATCATGCAAATTCCTTTTTAACATCTCGCAACATCAAAACCTAGAGCATTCAAGATCCAGTCTTCAGGGAACTGCCTGCGAAGTATTCTTGTAGGAACTACCTTCCCCATTCTTCAGGTTCTGTGTATTACACAAAGAACCACTAAAATTCTGCAAGTAACTTGAAAAACATTCTTCGAAGTAAATCTGGCTCTCCCATAGCCCCTTCAGCATATTCAGGTTTCCACTGATTTGTGTGACAACAGAAAATCCTTCAGTATTATTCCATTTTCCAAAGTACATCAACAGTCCTCTGATATGAAGCCCAAGGTCACCATGCAAGTCAATCAAATGCCCTTCAGCCCTTTCTTCCTCGTTTTGTTGGGGTTTTTTTGCCCATTTATAGAACCTTACTTGTGGAGAGCATGGCAGAGCAGTGAGCATGTGCTCTGCATTCTTGATATTTTCCACTGCTTAGTTCATCATAATAAAGTTAGATTTGCAATGAGCTTAAAAGGGAAGGGGGTGGGGGAGAAGAAGAAGAAAAAAAGAGGTAAGATTACTCTGATTTATCTGTTCACATGTGGATATCTGCATTATGTGAATAATTAGGATGTTAGCATCTGGAGAGATGCTTTTCTTTTAGGACAGGAGTGTATTATAACAGATTACTTCCCTTCCTATCCCTTTCTTACTACAGTGCTAGTTCTCAAAAAGTGGTATTTGTCTCCAAGTTCCTCACTACCCGGAGATTCTTGATTAAAGGAAAATTGCTAAACACAGGCTCCTAAAAGGGAAGTTATCTGTGAATATATCTGACAGACATTCCTATTTTTAGCAAACTTCCTCCTAAACATTAATTGCAATTTGTAAGAAATACAAATGGAAGCGGGTGTGCAAGGAATAAATGTGACTTACCTATGAACTCAGTGACAGGATCATGTTCACCTTCTGTTTTAATAGTACCTGCAATACTTTCATTCTCCAAGATTGGAAGAAAAAGCTGTACAAAGTCTGAGGTATATGGAGGAGCAATCACATCGAGCACCTGGAAGAGCAAACAATGAATTATTCTTTCAGTTAGAGTAGGGACAATATTTAATCCACAATATTATTCTTGAAAGGATACAAGAAGTTGCACTAAAGACCTCTTGTTCTCCATACACATAACTATTAATTATCTATTCTTTTGGTATTCTATCCAGTACTTTAATATTTTCAGGAGTCAGTAGGACTAAGTTGCATCCTAGTAAATGCTTACATTAGATACATTGCTCAGAACCTGATCTCATACCTTGAAATACTTTTGAATCTGAGACAAGCTGATTTAATATCTAAACACATACAATTGATATTAAAGTTTATTTCTGTATCTTAGTAAATACAATTTTTGCTACTCACCTCTGTAACAAAGTATCTGATGAGAGAAATATCCGTATCTAGCTTCTCCAGGCACCTGCGGATATAGCTGACAACAGGCAGGACATATCCTCGACTCAGCAAATGCACCATCCTGTCCAAGAGAGTCTTCTTCAATTCCAGCTGATGGCACAGGGAAGGAAGAACCAACAGATTAGAACCTCCTCTCAAAAGCGTGCAATTTTTATTGCTCATTCTTACTGAATCAGTGTCTGCTATGTTACATTTGTAACTGTGACCATATTCCAAAGTTCAACTCTTAAGACTGCCGTGACAGCAAAACCTACTGTCTTGGATGAGCGTAACTAATACAAAGGAAAACAAATACTGAACCCTTTGAGAATCACCTGCTCCATTACGTCAAGTTGTGAATGTTCTGTTTCAAAGAGCTTGATGAGAAGTTGTAGAACTTGGGGATGAAGCAGCTGATGGCATGTACTGATCTGCAAAGAAGACAGGAAAGTTAACTCCTCAGAACATCAATTTAAAACCCAATGCACCAGTTTTTATCAGACAAGTTTACACTGATGTTCAGTGCCAGACGTAAGGTCTTTTCGAAAAGAATTCCACCATTTCTTTCTCTGATAAAAGCCTAAGTTTTCCTAGCATACATAACACTGAGCTGGCAAACCCAAATAATTAACTCTGAATAGAAACAGATTCATCTCCGTTTATTTACTGACTTACTGCAAGTGACAGGCATTCAGTGAAGTAGATGTACTTCCAGTTAAAAGCATCAAAACAGTTCTTACTCTCCAGCAGGCTTTTATATACACACTCTTACCTCATCCAATAATGCCAGATGAACTGGAGTGTGATCTGTCTGCAGCTGGAAGTATCGTGGTTCTGACACTGTCCAGTCCACCCACTTTAATACACCCATTGCCACCACTGGGAACCTACAGGAAGAGAGATCACTTCAGCATAGGAGCATTAAAAAAAAAAATAAAAATCAATTCCCAAACGATTCTACAATGAGGACGTTCTCACAGAGTAGCCCACAAAAGCATTTCCCTTTAGCAGTACTGCCCTTCCTAAATAATACTTCCAACAACTGAAGCTTGGGACCAGTCTCCCTGCTCACCTGATGCACTGATAGAGAGTGCTCAGTTCTGCAACCAGCTCCGATGCTCCTTTGTTCTCATTGCAACACAGATTGTGAACAGTTTCAATGGCTTTCGAAGTTGACTTGAGTTCATCCTTGTTTATGCTGACTCTCTTGTTCTGAAAAATGGCAAATGCAAGAGTAGCAAATATACTGGATGTCCTTAGTTATTCAAGAGAAGGAACTGTAATTTGCTATAACTCTAAGATTACATCATGTTTCTCAAATTTTAGTCTCAAATGCAAGTTTCAGAAGAAATAATTATCAAGGAGCTGAAGTACAAGGATGTTTGCTTTAATTCCATAAGAATTACTTTATCCTCTTCACAGAATCAAATGCCTCCTCCTCTGAAAAAGGACATACAATTCTAGTAGCATGGAACTGCTTGTGATAACCTTCGGGGAAAAGGAGCAAAAATACTCGGTGCACTCTGACTTTTACATTATTAGACCATCAGGATCTACATTTTTCTGTCATTTCAGTTGAAGTCAGAAACATCTCATACTAAAATAAGTAAATCAAGATGAATATGTTATTTTAAACTGAGCAACTTCACAACCATGCATTTTCTTCAGCACAGTCAGACCACTGTAGGTAAAATTAATGTTATTCACAAAACTGAACATTACCTTTTTCCACATCTCTACTACACTAGCTGCATATGCCAGTATGTGAATAAATTTATGCTTGTGGTCCTGGTTGATCTTAGCACCTGGCTTAAACAAAGACTGCATGAAGAGGTCCAGAAAGGCAGGTACTCGAATCTGTGAAGAAAAGGAATAGCTTATCAGAGCCTGAGAATTATGAGAGGTGACTAAAAACACAGTTTGTGCATTTTAGTCCATTTAGGATTGCTTATAACAAATTGCAAAGCTGGGTGGGTTTGTTTGTTTATTTATTAAACTAAATAAAAGAAACTGAAAATTCCTTGTCATCTTTATCTCCTATTGAGAATTTCTTTATTTAATTATATGTAAATAATCAACTTGAGATGATAAAAAAAAGCAAAACAACCAAAAACCAAATCAATCAAGAAGAAAATGCAAGATTGAATACAAGTAGCAGTTTCACATTTAGACATTACTTAAAATTGTAGAGGGATAAGGCTGAGTGATAACTTCTATTTTTTTTTTTTTTTTGCATAGACACAACACTTAGCAGAAAAAGACCTCGTATTCCTGAGCGCTACTATAATATAAGTGAGTTTCTGGGGTTATAAAACGATAACTACTAACCAGTTCTACTGGAGGTGGGTCCATGCTTGTAAACATTTTGAACAGGACAGTGATGTCTGCTGGGTTCAATGCTCCTTTGGACAGCATCGCACCCAGAGCCTGACATGCTCGAGGATAGGAGGCTGCAGTACCCAGGGCTAAAGTGATCTGGCTAGCGTCATGGCCTCTAGATGAAGAGCAAACATACACAGCAACTTATTGCCTCAATTTGGACATTTTAGTTTTATCTTCACTGAGTTAACAGGGCACGTACTATTGATTATAATGCCTTAGTGCAGAACCCCTTATCCTACGTAATTACAGAAATAGGCCTGTATTTTCCTTGTTTGTTACTAAAATATTCACAGGATAATAAAAATACATAATTTTCAATAGACAGAAATGACAGTTCTTCACTCTTCTGATTTCAGGTCTCCCAGTACAGGACATTGGACTTTTCTGTTGTTCTACAAATTAAAGATTTCTATAAGAACTGCTCTGTTGCAGCTATGAATTCTCCTTTTGCTGGTAAAAGGTAAACAAGAACGAGTAAAAACAAGTCATTTACAAATCCCAGTGACTTACATTTCACTAACTATATAAAACTCCCACTTACTTCTCATGAGCGTATCGCTGAACCTCCTGAGCAATCCGTCTGACAGCTGACCCTCCTTGCTCTTCTTGAGCTAATATGGACATCATAGATTGAGCAAAAAGATAAGTGTGTTCTCCATGGCACACCATTTTCTGCGAAAGCACACAGTGAAAAATCTTAGCAGTCCACAAGAAACATGCAAGTATGCTTCTGTGATTACATTGCCCTAACAGCAAAGATTTCACTGAAGTCTACTAATCACAAGGAAAAAACAAAAAAGAAAACAAACCCCATAACCCACAAACAACTAACCAAGAAAATAAAAAACCAACAGCCAGGAAGAAAGTACAGAAAAGCACAGTACTGTGTCAGCACACATTGATACCACGTAAGAAGAAAAGGCTAAATAGAGAACTTTGTCTGTCATGATGCTATTTCACAACACAGACCGCATGCCAGGTTGATTCAGATGGCAACTTTCACACTAACATGGATGATGGAAGAATTACTTTCACTTGCAGAGGATTGACTAGCCTGATCTTTAGACCTTGCATTAAATGCAAGGGACCAGGTTCTACCTTCACCTTTCTACAATCCATTTAATAAATACAAGAAGAGTGACGTAAGGAACCCAAGGAATTCTTGGTCACAGAATGATCAAAAGCATAAATTTCTATTTGTTAACTCTTTTATGCCTTCTCTTCATAACATAAGACTTGACGTCAATGATTTGTATCTCATAACTGGGAAGAAAAATACTATTTTCCTTCCACGTAAAAAAACCCCAAAACAACCCAACCAACTTACAGCAAACTCAGGGAGGTTTTTTTCAAGGTTTTCTTCTCCTCCATCTAAAATTGTTGCCAAAGATGTACGTAGGACTCTGGAAAATACTTCTAGTTGCTGACATGCTGTCGAAACACTGGTAATTTCCCCTTGATATCCAGCATCAGATATAAGCTATGAAAACAAGAATACCATAGACAACCTGTATTATTTACATTATATTTCAGATATCCTAACAAGTCTAGAAGAACACACAGAATTAAAATTTGCCTCTGCATACACTTACTAGAATTCACCTTCATCTTTTAGACTACAGAAAAGGAAACTAATAGGGATGTAGTAAAACCAAAGCAAACAGCCATAATGATATGAAAATGTTTCAGACCACAGCTCAATCTAACATTTTTTGCCTGTCACAGAAACATAAGAAACTGACTGAAACGTTCCACTGCACCAGAAATCCACACACCGCTCTCCCAAAAAAACAAAACCTACCCAAAAGCCAACAAAAACCTCAAAAAGCAGTAATTCAAACTGGAAAACTACACCTCCTACTTGCAACCTGTAACACAATTCCTCCCAGCAACATGTACTTGTACTGTTCTGACATTTGAATAAGCAGTATTAGTAGGAAGACATAAAGAAACAGGCAAGACCACAGCCAATATTTGATGCCAGAACAATTAGCCTGTTTTGAGTATTCTCATTTATTAGACTTGAGTATACTACCTTCACAGTAAAATTAAGCATTAAACAGTCGGGATGGGCTTCTGCCAACTTGTAAAAGAGATCTCTCCATGTGGTATGTGCTATCATTTGCTCAAGCCAGGCTGGGGTCTGGAAAAGATTAGAGCAATAGAGAGAAGTGTAAGAATATCTAGTTATCAAGATCATTACAAGTAAGCCTTTTACCTCTCAGGAGTCCTGTGAGTTGTTATACAGAACTTAATTCCAAAGGAGGATGCATTCAAAGTTTCTAAGTTCTCTAAGCCACTGAGGACTCCAGTGAGGTACAGTTGGTTTTCTGAAACGAGCTGTTTCTTAACCAAAGTGCTTTGAAAACACAGTTTCCTTTCCCCCACCATCTACTACTCCATCAGATGAAGGCATTTATGTAGGATCCACTCATGTAGAGATAGCAACACGGATTCCATGCACACCTCTCCTTCCTCTGTAAAGATGGAATCTGCTTTCCGAGGGTCAAAATGCTTGATAAGTAAGCTCTTTAAATGGTTTTCTACAGTCTCCTGAACTTGCAATGGCTCAACACCTGTATAGAAGGAACAAAAAACTTGGCAGATGCAATCCAATCAAACATGGCAGCAACATCTTAAGTTTTTCAATGAGAATAGAAACTACTCAGAAATTTATCAACACAAAAATGAGAGGAAAGCCATCAGTTCTACTACAAGCCACACCAATACAGATTTACAGATTCCTGACCTTTTTTCCTAAATGCAGTGTTTTCAGGACCACACACAGGTCACACTAGTCCCTTTCTCTTTCTCCTCATCAGCTATGCAAACAGCAATGCCAGTCATCTCACAAGACTGTTACTAGGCATGACACTTGGGATTACCAGGGTTGATGCACATACCCTCTGTACTACAGGCTAATGTTCAACTTTTTAATATATTGGCTATCAGTAGCTTTGATAGTACACTACAAAACAATGCAGAAAGTAGTAATATGTAGCTCTACATTTCTGAGATTAGAATAAAACAATTCTGGTAATATGTAAACAAAAGCTTACACTAGCTGAGGGACAAAGATACCCCAAGATAATACTGAACATGTCTTGCAAGAGGCTGTGAAAGAATTCATAAGCAGACTGGTAACAGAGAGTTCTTGTCTCAAAGAATACAGGCATCTGTATGAGAATCTCCCATCTAACCACTGATTTACTGAAAGGAAACAGTAACTAGTAATATGGTAATTAGTTTTTACAATATTCATTATATAACACTGCTACAAAATACCAAATATTGCTAAACAGCATCTATGTAACAGTACCCTTGCCCTTATGCATGAAAACAAAAAGAAAATATAGTTTATGCAGTTGCTTCATCTACATCACACTTTATAATAATACAGTTTGTAAGCATTTCAAAATGTTCATCAGCAGATTACTTCACTTATTCTCTGATCACAAGAAAGGTATTATTAGAAAGAATTTAGGATACATACAAGGTGATAACTTTATAACGATCCATACAGGATCCAAACACACACACAGGACAACAACTTGAAGATGATTCACTTACTATGATCAAATTTGCTACCAGTTGAGCTATTTCTGACAAAAGAAGCACTACAGAGCCAAATGATACTGTATCACTTATCGTACCTGTTTGAATGAGCCACTCTGCCAGCAAATTTACAGTCTGTGCCACGGCCGTGTAGTTTTCAGAGAGGAGCTGGATAACATTCTCTGGAGAACCTCCTGCTTGGAAATATCTGATGAAAGGAATAGAAAAGAACTACTTTTAAAGTCGTACTGCAAAGCACAGCATTATTTATACATTGTCACACATACTGCCATAAAAATCGACAATGCTGCATCTGTAACACACATGTAACACTCACCTCTTTAATGTGTTAAATATAGATGGCTCCATTATGTAGTCTGGGGTTGAAAATTTCTTCAGGCATTCTTGCTGGACTTCGGCATCATCTTCTCCCTCCCCATCCTCATCGTCTTGCTATTCACAAGCACAGTCAAGTAAGCCATCTCTCTTGCCCTGTTTTTCCCCTACAGTCTCATATTTAGGCTATTTCTGCCCACACAAACTGGCAGACCACGTTTTACCACAACGAGCGACCTGCCCCCCAGACAAATATGACTTCTTAACAGAGAAGGTGCAAAACCAAGCGCCGTCTCGCGATTGTTTTCCTCCTTTTACCCCCCTCAAGCCCCAGTCCCCACCGCAGGGAACACTTCCCCGACCGCCTTTACTCTCAGCGCTTTCCGCCTCAGCTCGGAGCCCCAGGCGTGTCTCGGGGAGCAAGAGGGCCCCGGAGCTCCTCCAGACCCAGCCGGGGAGCGTGCGGCGTCCCGCGGGATCAGCCCTCGGCTCGGCAGAGCGCTCCCCGCCGCAGGCCGCCCCAGGCCCACCGACGAACAGCCGGCTCTCGCCGCAGGCCCGGGCAGCCCCGCGCCGCCGCCGCCACAGCGCCCGCAAGCACTCACCGTTCCTCCGTCCGCCTCGTTCCCCCACTCCACCGCACTGCCTTCGAAATAATCGGCGTCCTCCATGGCTCCTCCCGTCCCGCCCAGGACCGAAGAAGCCGCGGCGACGGCCGGAACCAGGCCGCGACCGCCCCCCTGGGCGGAGCTGCGCGGAATGGCGGGCGCGGAGAGGGTGGAGCCGCCAGCGCCGGGCAGGGGGGATTGGGGATGGGGGGTGGCCGTGGGGGCGGCTGACGGCCGAGCGGGGATTCTCGTCCCCTTTCTGCGCTCCGGGACGGTGGGGAATCGCCTGCCCTGGAGCGTTCCCCGCCCCGGGACGTGCCTTACCTCAGGGCTCGGCGCTGCTTCTCGTGGAGCTGGAGTTCACGGCGGCGAAGCCGTGGCGTGGTGAATCTGGGGCTGAAAGCAGCCGTAAAAATGAAAGGCGGAAAGGTAAAAGCTGTCCCCGTGGCCGCGGTTCCCAAGGAGACGGAGGTTCGTTCTGCCCCAGTTCAATAGTTCATCCCCAGTTAGTCACGGCTGGAGAGCTAAGGCAGAGGACGGCCTACGGTCAGAGGGGGAAAAATAAAGTCAGAGGGGAAAAAGAAGCCAATGGAAATTTCAAAGCAAACTGCCCTGCCCTGCCAAGCCTCCCAGCGCAGCAGCAACGAGAGGGGCTTGCGAGGGGAGAGGGAGAGCGGGTGCGTTGGTCCCTCGGCTCCTCGCACTGCAGCTCGGCAGCTCCCGCACCCCGCCGAAGAGCCGAGAGGGTGCTGAGCGACAGCACCACGGTGATAGCAACCATCAAACGGTATGGCAGAACCAAAAACGAGTAGGGAAAAAACCCCACAAACCAACAACAAAAACAAAGAATAGGAAAGATAACTTTGGTGGAAGTGGTGAGATTTCTAGGCCCTTATTTAAGTGGTAAAGTTTTAGGAGTGGCATTGGTGTAACTCCACGTACCCGGAAGTTGCTGGAGGATGTTAAATAACATTTCTGCCTTTTGTCATTGCAAGCAACTTATTTTTTTTAATTACTTTTAGCCTAAGACAAAATCTCAAAGTCTTTGAACTAAAAAAACTTTAATAAGGCAATTTCAGTCCCTCCAACTAACACCACGGGCATCACCGGTAGCAGTTGTTTCTGGGCAGCAGAGAGGTCTGTGCTGCATAAACCAAGTTCCCTGTTCCTGAGGCTCCTGGGCCATCCGTAACCGTACAGGGCAGCCCATTATGTGGGGTTTGTTTCCTCATAGATGAAGCTGGATCCCCAGAGCTGTGGTTGTGCTAAACTCAAGACTTTAGTGTAGCTCTTCTTGGGAGTGCAGAGAGAGAGGGCCCTGAAGGAAACGGGCTGAGCTGGGGGCTGACTGAAGGCAATAGGCTGAGGGCCCCAAGTAAATGGAGGGGCTGGGAAGTTACAGAGGAATGAAGAGGGGATAAGTCTAAAATGAAAACTGATCATACAATCTGACCTTAGGCAAGGAGATAGGCTTTAGTGAAATGGAAACCATGTGAGAAACAGAGAGTCCCTTTGTCTCTCTTCAGATCAAGGCCTGTGCAGCAGTTGCAGAGTTTAACTGTGAGAAAGGAGAGGCTGAGGGTGTGTTCTTGGATTTGGAAGGCAGCCAAGAGCGTTGCTAATTAATTATTTAAAAGGTCTTTCATTCCGTTTCAAAGCAAAAAAAATAGTAAAAAGAAATTACATAGTTTTCCATGCAGTCCACGAAATGGCTTGGTAGGAAAGGCCAAAACCCTGTTGAGAAATAAATCGTAGGATCTTCCAAAAGATGCAGTCCTTGTTCAGGTGTGGTCACCATACTAGTTAAAGGGCTTCCTGCACTTAAAATTTCAGTAAAGAAAATATACACCACCACCTGAACTGCAGCACAGCACGAGTTGTGGTGTCATATGCTGCCCTACAGGGGTGAAGCAACCCTCTCTGAAACATTTCTGTAGCATTTTTGTGAGCCCAGGATAATGTTCTTTTTGCTTTGTCAACAGAAAGAAAAAGAGACTTTTTCAGAGTAAAAGGTGTGGATTGAGGTAAAAGCACAACAGACACATTCTCTACCTGTGCTAGATGGTTGCTTGATTGCCTGCAGCCAGGAAGACAGTAAGGTAAGATTTCAATGCTTATGGAAGCACTCACCATTTTTTATGAGGCAAGAACTGGGAGTGAAGTGACAGGCTGAGGCTGGAGGCCTATGGAAATATCCTTTAGAAAAAGGTTTTGGCTTGTCTCCATTTAGTTAGCGGGCAATTTCCATCTCATAGACGTGAGAAAATAATAGCATACTCAAAACAGGCAGCGTGATTAACCAGTCAGAACTCCTAAGAAGATACCAGACTTGAATTTAATCTATCCTAAACCAAGAAAGAAATATTGTCTTAGAGCCAAATAAGACACATCTGTACACCTTCCGTGCTTCCGTACTTCTTTTTTTCACTTTTTTCTTTTTATTTTTTTGCTTGTAATGATGTACAGTGTTACGAGATGTAGGACAAGTTCTCCGAAGGTGATTTCAGAGTAACTATTACATTACCCTAACAGAAGGTTCAGAAAATTTAAAATTGGAGAAAAAAATGAGTCCAGAACTTAACTAACAGTCCAATGAAACCGGATGGGAAAACCACAAAGCTGAGACTCTCTGACACTTAGAAGGCTAGTTCTTTACAGAAGGCTCAAATAAATACAGTTTATATGATAGATGTCTTTATATAGGTGGGAAAGGCTTCCATCCCGTGACTGAAATTTGCTGAGAATCTCCTAGGTAAGATATTTAGATCTGCAGTCTGAAGAACTCCATTGTGCCCAGGGCTCATAGCCTGAAGTAGTACATCTTAGCTTCTAGTAAAGCATTTTCAGAGGAGGTAAAAGTTTTGTCTAGTGACAACAGTTGAACCTGTAGGACTTCAATGGCAATTATGCTACGAAATTTACTGCTTAGTTGAGTAGAAAAAGGTAACAGTCCACAGCACCAACTGCCAGTGAGACACATACTGGTATTAGAAATGCAAGATACTAGTAATTTCAGTGTCCGAATGTTTAAAACTAGAAGTTCTTTTGTCTTTATATATTTGTATCTCTTTATTTTGATTGCAATAACAGAAAATGAATATTTTATTTTTTTTTATATATATATATGTATATAAAGAATAAACAATACTCAAAGCATTTACTTTTTACTTTCCTTGAGGACAGAACTAGGGACCTAGCCAGACATTTGCTGAATAGCCCTTTGCAGAAGAATTGCAATATCCAAGCTTTCCCCACTTCAGGTAAATATACAAGAGGCAAAGTCAGATCTAAACTAAGTTTCTCGGTATCATTTAAACTGTGATGAAACACTAAATGTACCAGAAATTCATTTTGCAAACTAACCTTTTACAAGTTTGAATGGAAACAGTGTTCGTTGTCTTCTTGGTTTTAACTGTTTTCTCCCATACAGATTTGTGGTTTACAAAGTTTTGGTGAAACGTTCATAAATAAAACTACTTGTATTTACTTGAATGGCCCTGAAAAATATTATTACCCAGCAAATGAATGCAACAGATTTTTCACTAAATGCAAATTTGGCTACATTTTGTGTGCAAAATATTCTTGAGTCCCGATTCCCATCTAGTGAGATTATGATGAGGCGGTGAGCATATTAAAAGATAAAATTTGGGGCCCAATAAATATACGCTGAAGGCCAGCCTTGGAGTTTCTGCTGCATGCTTTGAAGAAGCAGTAAAGGCATCCTGAAAGTAGGTATGTTTGAAGAGCCACATCAAGAGAAATGTGGAAAACTATCAATCCACTCAATTATCAAAATTTGATGCTTGATTTTTGAGCAAATTACTTAACAATTATGCTTCAAGTTTCCCTACCTAAATAAGGGCTGAATAGAATACAGCTGATGAAATCATCAAACTTCATTTGGTTCCTTCCTGGAATAAAAGAAAAATCCCAAACAGAAGAGCCAACTTCCAACAAAACCGTTTGCCCTTTATTCCTATGTTTTTAAAAAAATATCCACTCTGGCATTGTCTGTATGCTAATTACTGCTGCTCCTTGCTCTCTGCAAATTCTTTTAACATATCTGTGTATTTCATAATCGTTAGCCCTTTACAAATCAGCCAGTACATTCAACTAGAGAGAAGGTAATAACTTTCAAATTGAGTAGGAAATTACAGCAGCATTAAGTTAGGCTAATGAGTTTTGGCTATAAAGTTCTTCCTTCTCAAGCAGAACCTCAAGATGAAGCATTTTTGTTTGTACTTTGAGATTCACAATTACTGGTAACAGTTAACCCAGCCATTGAACATCAGGACACTTTGCTAAGTAACTGAGAAGTATTCTGAGACATAAAGTGATTTTTAGGTTGCTGACATCATGTCATTCTCATCTCCTTGAAACCTGAACAAAAGTTGAAATTACCTTTATATACTGTGGATTGCTCACAATGTCCCAAGGACTCTTCAGGATAAGCTTATAGTGGAAGCATTTTCTTGCTTCAAAGCAAACTCCAGTTGATTTGCATACTGATCATTAAAACTGGTACTTCACTAAGTATCTCCCAGTTCTATAATGTATGTGGTATTTTCTGCAGTTCCTTAGTTGGAGATATCCTGGCCTTTTAGATATAAATACATTCTCTGCCCTCCAACATTTGTGTAAGGATCCCAAACTGGGTCATTTACCTGGGGAATTAAGAATTTCCCCCATGAATATATTTTTCAGTGATGGAAAGGTGATGGATTTAGGAGTCTTGTTTGTCAAGCTTTCCCTGCTTCCTCTGAACTTTCAGTGAGGCTGTTCCGTAACTTTCTTTCACAGCTGCTCTATTTTCTCTTACCAACCATATATGTTATAAGAGTTGGTGGGGTGGGGCAGTAAGGACACAAGAAAGTTTCTGAATCCAAAGCTAGCAGTTTTTGGGCCGTGATATTCGACATAGCAATTGGTTGTACGCTCCCCAGTTTTAAAGCACAAACAGGTTAACAGCAGCCGTTGCCTGTGGCAGCACTGGGCTTCCAAACTGTTTTACACAGCTGAAATCTTTGTAGCCCAGCAGAGTTTTGCCCTGTGGGAAACAGAACTTAAGGTTAACACCAAAACTTTCATGAAGTTAGTTCATTTTGGATGTTGTGCCTTCATGAAAAAAGAGAACGGAGATTAAAAATACTGAGATACATTTGAATCATCACACACACACTTCAGGAAGGACAGCCTGTCTCCTATGGCTCTGGCTTCACACAAGTTTGAAATACCTTTCACTAATACTGTGGGGTCTTACACAGACATGTATTTGGTTCCATCACCCAACCCCTTCGTTCGTCTTCTTATGGAAGCTCTTCTGATCCTGCCAACAGAAAATTGATAACGTAGTGAAAAAGAACTGGAATGGGTGCCCTCTCCACACAGCCTTAGTCACCCGTCTGACGTGGTAATTCATAACCCTTACACAGCAGCTCCTTTCTCTGCTGGCACTCCAGCATTTTAGTTGCAAAAATGGTACAATCCCAAAGTCTTAGCAAATACCAGAAAACTACAAATAGAAACACTATACTTCAGTGTGCATAATTCATGTAAATACACAGCCTAAAACATTATTTTGCATAACAGAACAAAACTGAGAAAGTTGCCAACATTACCACTACCTCTGTCCGTAGCTTGTTCTTTCTCCAAACTTTAGTACATTTAAAAAAAAAAAAAAAAAAAAAAGTAAAGTATTAGCCAACTCATTTAATAAAACAACTGGGTAAATTAAAGTGAAGGGATACATTCACATTTTAATTACGAATTTGCTTACATTTGTCTACTGGTACCCCAGCCTTAGAAAGCACGTTATGTTACATAAAACCCACTAATGTCAGGATCTTCTCCCTCAAACATGTATCATTCTTGCTGTATTTGGGACAATGTTTAAAGGCTTTGTTTTGTCCTGTCATTAAAATAAAACACTTTTGAAGCAGACTTACTAAGTGAAAAAAAAAGTAGGTAAACCTGTAAATTCTGGTTTTTGTTTTTTTCCTTTAAATGATCTATTACATATTTGGTGAGTAACTTCTTGTTGCAGAAGTATTAGTGAACACTTGCTGTTGTTAACCTAGAGAACTATTTTTTCAACAGAACCAGGCTAAATTTATAGGACCCAGAAGTTAGGAAAAAACCCCACCTTATTATTTTTATGTTTAATGTGGCGAGAGATTAGTTTGCCTTCCCAGCTCCTCCCAGGTTGCTTTTCCAAGTAGACTTGTGCTTTAAACTGCACCCATTTTGCTCAGCTCAGTACATTAAAAGTAGACAGGGTAAAAAGCAGTTTTAACTTTTAGTAAGATGAGAATCAGGGTTGAAAACCATGAATTATGAAGCCAGTAACTCATGGCTGAAATTTTAGCAATCTCTGCAGTACAGTAGAATACTCTAAAGCAGTTTACCTACCTAGTAACTGAAACATATCCACTCACAGTATTTATGCTAACTGGTTACGACCAGGATTAAAATAGGTTCACTCTTGGAATTTCTCTTGTCAGTCACCAGAGATTTTTCAGTGTAACGGCTTTCATCAGCAGAGGTTCAGAAATCCCCTTTGTAGCTTATTCTATTTACAAAGACACTTCAAAGTTTGTCACAGAACAGAAATACTTTTTTCCCAGTGGATACATTTTTAGAAATATCAAGCTGAGGAAGAAGGGTACAGTTTTGTTTTTGGACTGCAAACAGATGTTTGCCTGTAAATATTTTTACTGTTATACAAACACAACATGTATTTTAGGGATGAGGACCTGTTCTTGCGTGAGATTTCCAGTGATAGAAATCTATAGCCCTGATCCTGCCACTTAACAGTTAATAGGAATTTTATCATCTGCTTCCACGGAAGAGGTCTTGTGAGTGCCAGCGTTACCAGAAATACACATAGCATATTAGATACAGTTGGAGAAAGGAGAGAAGTTACTCTCTTCCAGAATAAGTTACATGATTTTATAGCTTACAACACCTTTAGCAATCTTAGACATTTGTATAGCACCAATCACCAACAGTATTGTCACTAAGGCACTGGACTGGTACTCGGCTGTCATGGGGTCTGGCTCCTCTCGGGTCAGTATCCTGTGTAATCACCTTGGTATCTTTTGTTTTTTCCTAGTACCTAATTTTCAACATTGGAAAATAGGATACAATACAAAACATCCTACATCATTTACAGGAATATTGCGCTACAGCTAATTACAAGGTGCTCAGATTCTACAGTGATGAACATTAGTATTTCTGTGCATAGATTTACTGGTAAAAGAAAATTATCCTGCAGGTATCAATTCCGTGCAACACACTGGAACAGAATTAGCTTCAGTTCCTCTGGAGTTAATGACATACTCTTAAGTTGAATCCTATCCTCAATGCCGTAATTCAAATTAGTTTTTAGATAGCTGAAGATAAGCCCTCAGGGCTCCTGTCTATGACAACTGATCCAGCATGTCTTCATATGCTTTTGCATCAACGTCTGCTCCTAACAACTTAGCGAGCTTCAGTTTCAGCCTCTAAGAGAGCATTTTTTGATGCTTTCAGAAGCAGCTGAATCTTTTTTTAGTCTGTAGTGGATTTAGCTTTCCACATCATTAAAAAACCAACCCTTTCAGGAGTTATCACTATTCTGCTGCATCATGCTGGCTGCTGAATATGCATACTGATGTACAAATTACTACAAGTTCTTGGGTTGAAATAAGTTGCTGCAAATGCACAGTAGCTGATTTTGAAACCACAACAACTCTACAATTTATTATTATTTTTACAAAATACCCAAAGTGATCAGACCATATTGTAGGTTACTGGCTTGCCAAAGGTTATGTCTTAAAATCAAAACCATTTTTGAGTTACAGAAGTGCCAAAAACAATCTTGAACCAGGTTTGTTTGTTGTTGGTTTTTTTGTTAAGGTTTTTTTTTGTTGTTTTTTTTTAAACCAACCCCCCATCCAACAAAACAGTTGTGTAACTGAAAACAGAAACAAGAGTTTGTGTTGGAAACTGTTTAAAAACCAACCCACCAAATCATGCTTGAGCAGAAGCCTTGTATGGCAAAGATTTAGCTTAGGGCAATTTAGTGCCAAGATAGAGACCCTCTATGGGTTTATAATGGAAATACTGACACAACCTCAACTATAGTGATGCAAATGTGCCCTAAAACACTGTATTTGCTTTTATTAATAAAAGTGGTAGTGTTTACATTTGCAGGCATCTTACACTTCAGCATCACGATGAATACTGAGTAGACTGAGTTAAGTTTTGGCTGTAAGGTCAGAAGTTTCCAAACAGATGAAGGAGACAGAAGTGAAATTCCTCAATCATGAAAACAAGAAGTTCAAATAAATAAATAAAACAAAACTAGGAAATACGGGTAAGCATTAGGTTGGAATGGTTCAGTTAACTGCAAATTATAGCCACTAAATTAGAGACAGAAGAAAACACAGTTACTTATTAAATAGCAAGCATTAAAGCTTTATGGTTTTTGTATTGAAAAAAAAAAAGGGGGGGCAAAAAAAAAAAAAAGCAAGCTGTTAAAAATAAGACTTGCATTTACCAGGCCACCAAACTGCATGGACTAATAAAGAGACTAACAAAGGCAATACTGAGACATTAAGACACACACACACTCCATACTTGTGCAACTCAACCATAGTCAAAACAATTGCCTTTTTCCTCAAGAAAAATAAAAAAAAAAAAGCATCCCCTAAACATTTCTGTTCATATAAAGCTTTAGGTTTCTTTAACTGTTGCTGTCTTATATAGCTCATTATTATGTATCCTTCTCATTATCAGAGGAAGAAGCTTATTTTTTAATTTTTGTTTTTAATGGAGGTGCTTTGTTTCTCTCAGATGAGAGATTACATTCCTCACACCACTACAGGTTTTCCCCATTTATAAATGTGGTGTTCACACCAACTCCTCCTAGGCTTAAAAAGATAAGGGTTGGCACTAAATTAAATATTTTGGCTTCTTTAAGTAAAATTAAGGCTCACAATGAATTTCCTTTCCACTACGTGTGTCCCATTTTCACCTAGTAGAAACACCAGCCCTTAACCTGCAGGCACTGGATACATTCTTAATTGCAGGGGCTATTTTCAGTCATGTTCTCCTACAGTTCTACAAAGTTCAAGTGGCAACTTGCTGAACCTGTGAACAGGAAAGATAATTTTTAAAAGATGAGTAGCAACTGCAGCTAAAATTTGTAGATGATTTAGAGTCTTCTGGAAGATCACTAGTAAATGTGAATTAAGAGAGATGGGACGGTAACTCCATCAAGTCCCTGCTTTTTATGTGAAAATGGACTTGGTGATTTTCATTTAAAAGTTTAGCCACATAAGCAATGAAAACTCACAATTCTGAACAGTTGCAGTTCTTAGTATTAAAAAGGCATCTGATACCTGAAGCAAATCTAGCTGCACAGACATCACTGACCACAACCTAATTTTAATTTAAATTGGACCTCTTCCCAAAAAAGAAAGTTAACAAAGTCTCTTGGGTGGAGGGAAACTAGTGTGAAAGACAGAGGCGAGTATTTTGGTGTTTGTTGGGTTTTTTTTGTTTGTTTCTTTTGTTTTCCTTTTAAAGTCACTGCAGTAAGATCCAGATCAGTTTAGGGGTGTAAATGAAGGAGGAACAGGGGTGTTTGAGTAATATAGGCTAACACTGTTCTAGATGTGTTATTACAGCTGTAATTTCTGACTCTGTACAAATTGTACACGTAGGTTTAGACACATGAAAAAGTAACACACTCACAGAGACATAAAACACCTAGGTATAAAATATAAAGCAGTGTAGTAGTTACTAAAATTACATGCTCTCTTATTGCTACAGTGATTTTTGCTCTTTTTCTTTTTACTGTACCACATGTTGTTCTAAGCATATAATTTGCATAAATTATTCAAGTTTAAGAAAAATCCACACATCTTCACTTTAAGCTACTTATATAGTTAATATAAAACAAAAAGGTTCTAAAGTATCTCTTTATTAAAAGAGAAATAAAAATGTCATTTGAAACTGGAATTCAGTGGCCAAATCCAAGGGCAGTGCACACCTTGTCATTCTGGTAGTAGTTTGCCCACGCAGCGTCAGCGGAGGGTGGTGGGGTATTTGGCCCAGTCTAGAGATGGTCACCAGACCAGCATGATGCCCTATGTGTCTGTTATTGTTCTGGTTTTTTGTCTTTAGCAAAAAGAACTATGAATGACCAAAGACTAACATTTATAATTTGTAGCAAAATTTGGTTTATGTAGAAACAAGCCATGTTTTGCATTTGGATAGAGATTTAAATGAATTAAAGCTAAAAATTAAAAAGCATGATGCTGCAACATCTGGTCACTTGTTGAAGACCTCACTTTTAAAGTGGTTAAGTTTGCGGTTTTGCACAATTTGTACTTTTTTCTTTTTTTTTTTCCTTTTTTCCCCTTTTTTTTTCTTTTTTTCTTTTTTTTTTTTTTTTACTAAACAGTATTTTTCCTCCTTTTATAAACCAGAAAAACTAAACTACAGATAAATTTTCCCTACCTTGAGCTAATGCTGCAGATAGGGTTGACAAAGCTGTACAGCGCAATCAAACATACTTACATCTTAGCTCATTGTACAGGTACAGCCATAATCAAGGCACAAAGATCTTCTACAAGTTATTTTTTTTCAATAAAGTTGTACAAAATAATACATTTTACAGTCTGTACAAGAATAATAATCCAGCAGTAAAATAAAAAATGAGGGGAGGGAAGAAGAAAAAGAAGGGAAAGACTGTGAGGACTACAGTCAAGATAATGATTTTTATAGCAGACGGGATCATCAGTGGACAAACTGAAAACAGTGTGTGGTTAACTCTTTCTGCAATCACAGGCCATACGCAGTTCAATTCATAAATGTCCGTGGTTGGCTTTAGACCACCAAGACTGGTTTTAAAAATACCCTTCTGAAAGGTAGCAGTTGGTTTTTGCACTGTCTAGGTCTGTTGTAGAATTGTCAGTATTTCCGTTCAAAGCCACATTACAGTCAGAGAACCAAACTCAAATGTCTGTCTTCAAACTTGGTCTGTGACTTGGCACCTTCTTTAGTCTGATGCAGTGAATGATACAAAGTGGAGATCACGGGTTCTACGATTATGCCCACAACAGTGCTAAATTACCTAAAGTTTTCTCTCCCTAATTTTTGTTTTATGTTTTAATTTTTTTAATCCTCAATTCTTTCAGGTGCTCCACATTCAGGGCTTTTAATTAATTAGTTTGTATTTATTTTGTTTGCTTGTTTGTTTTTCCCCCCCTCTTTTTTGTTAATAACAGTGTTAGGGAATCCTCATGGAAATGGCCTTTTATGTGTTAGGGGCCATCTCAAACTGTCCGAGGGGTACAGAAGCAAGCTTAGAAGTGCTGCTATTGTCCAGCAAGGAGAAAAAGTTGAGGGGTGCAAATCAATGGGAGATTCAAACAGTTCTCTTCCACCCTATGTGGGCAAGGGTGGTTTCTTTCTTTTTGTTTTTTTTTTTTTTAATAAGGAATAAGGAGTCCAAAACACAGAAAAAAGTGCTCTCCATCACAACAACTCGTATTGGCGAAGGTGCATGCGCTGAATAATGTCCCGACAGTCATTGAAAACCCTCCGTATGTTCTCTGTATCCACTGCACATGTGAAGTGAGGATAGCAATAGTGCCTTCCATCTCCACTCGCTGTGCTGATTCTCTGTTGAAAGTAAGAAAGAAATACTGGGTTACAATAAAACTGACTCGGAAAAACCCCCATGTTCTCAAGACTCAGATGAATGAAATTTAAGATACATACGTGCGAGCTGTGTTTTCAAAGGGTGCAACTAAGTGGCAAAATGCCCACAATTTTTCATTCTCTCACTTAAAACATGAGTTTTAAAATGTTTGGCATGATACATTGAGAAGGTCACTGCATACTGGGGAATTTCAGAGTTGTATGAGAACTCAAAAGTGTTATTATTTACATGCAGCTTTGGTGAATTTAGCCATGCAATTCCTAGTCAGTTTGACCATGAAGAAAGTGGGATTTTACTTTCTTGGAGAAGGCTTTTATCCCTGCTTTACACTTACAGAAAGCCCCCCTCAAAACTTTGTTTTGCTCCATTTCAAAATGAGTCCCCAATTCGATTGCCATGCTCACCATTACAAGGAAGGGTAATAGTATTTTTAAAAAAATCTATGTCTATTGTAGTTTCAGCTGACCAGTAATGGGAAAGACAATATGAACAGCACAGTAATATTTTACAGATGATGCATCTTTTGATTAGTCTTTAGAATAATGCATGGAATAAAAATCTGGCCCCATTAATAACAGCAGGATTTCATTCATCATTCTATTTGAGGTTTCTTAATTCTCACCAATTCTCTTACTATTTAATTATGTACTGTATTGACAAATATCCAAAGAGCAGCTAACAAACAGCAGTAAAGTTCTTAAAGGTAACAGTGGTTTATGTGGTGTGGATGTTAAATATAAACAACACAAAAAGCGACAGGGTTTTGACACAGAAGGTGCATAAAAGCTTCTATTTGAGAAGAGTCATGTAAGAAATACTAAAAGAAAGGCAATACTTACAAGAAACTCGTCTCTAATAAAATACTTGGCCCTTGTAACTCTGGGATCCTCACCAGGCTCTGGTGTCGCTGATTAATAATAAAATAAGTATCTCATTAAAACAGATGTTTCTTGGTGGTAGCACCTAAAAATCTTAACTAGTTCTGTTTTATGCTCACACATGATAGAAACACACTGTGCAAACCTGACTATTAAGACAAATTGTAACGTATTATTTAAACCAGCTAGATTTCAGGAGAACAAAGGAATACCACAGTGGCCATAATACCAGGCATTTGGCAGGTTAGAGAAATGGCCACAGCTATTTCTAGGAGGAGGCCAGAGGACAGGTTGGATTGATGGGCAGAAGCCAAAGGTATGAGGTTCAACAAGGCCAAGCGCCAGGTCCTGCGCTTGGGTCATAACCACCCCCTGCAATACTCCAGGCTTGGGGAAGAGCAGCTGGAAATGGCCCAGTGGAAAAGGACCCGGGGATATTGTTTGACAGACTGCTGAATGTGAGTCAGCATGTGCCCAGGTGGCCAAGGCCACCAGCATCCTGGCTTGTGTTAGCACTAGTGTGGCCAGCAGGACTACAGCAGGGATCATCCCCCCATACTCAGCACTGGTGAGGCTGCACCTCGAATCCCAGGTTCAGTTTGGGCCCCTCAATCCAAGGAGGACATTGAGGGGCTGGCTGAAGCACGTCCAGAGAAAGGCAACAAAGCGGAAGGGTCTAGAGCACAAGTCTTGTGAGGAGCAGCTGAGGGACCTGGGGTTGTTTAGCCTGGAGAAAAAGAGGCTCAGGGGAGACCCTCTGGCTCTCAACAGCTCTCTGACAGGAGGTTTTAGTGAGCTGTGGGTCATCTCTTTTCCCAGGTAACAAACAATAGAACAGGAGGAAATAGCCTCAAATTGTACCAGGGAAGGTTTACATTTGAGATTAGGAAAAAATTTCTTCCCAAAATGTTGTGAAGCCCTGGAACAGGCTGCCCAGGGCAGTGGTGGAGTCCCCACTCCTGGGTTTAGTAGTGGACTTGGCAGTGCTGAGTTAACAGTTGGACTCAATGATCTTAAAGGTCTCTTCCAACCAAAATGATTCTATGATTCTACATTTGTCACAAACTACTGTGATCTACACAAGCATAAACCCAGGATTTTGGCATGATGAAATTATTACTATATTAAATGTATAAAAGACAAGATTCTCTTCTTATTAATACCTAAAATATAACATTACATTTTGGCTGAAAGACAATGAAGATTACGTCTACTTAAGAGTTTTCAAGTCTTAGCTGGAATTATGAAAAAAATTACAAACATGACTAAAAAGGAAATGAAAAATTGCTAATAAAACTTAAAAATCTTACCGTCATCTGGTGTAGTGTAGCGAGCAAATTCTGGAAAGTAGTCTTCAATTTTAGATTTCCCTGCCAAAACTTTCTCTGCTAGCAAATCTTGTTTATTCAGGAAAAGAATTACTGAAATGGTCCGTAGCCACCTGTACAGAATTGAAACCAAACACTCTGAGAAGGCACAGCTAGGGTCATGCAGCAGACAGAAACTTAATCCAGTTCTGGAGACAACAGTCACTACAGTAGTGTTGATAGGCTCCTTTTATACCTGAATCTAACGGTAGCATTCCAGGTGTACGCACGCTGAGTTCACTTTGAATGCTTCTAACGTGGGCAGTAAAAGTTGGGAACTTTCTACTGCTAATCCAAGTACATCAAATAGGTCAACATACCTACTTTTTAGTGTGCTACTCTGTCACTGCTTTAATTACTTTATCTTCAATATAGCAACTACCAATTTGTAACTGTCCAGAGTTTTCTTCAATTAGTGAATGTATCAGACATTAATGTAACAGGTTGGCAGTTGGGATCAAAGCCGAGCACGGACTGCCCTGTGAGAAGTAACTAACACAGGTTATGCTGCTGCTGTGGGTTAACCCCAGTGGGCAGTGAAGCACCACACAGCTGCTCACTCCCCTTCCTCCTCAGAGGATGGAGGAAAAGAAAAAGGAAGAATAAAAGCAAAAAAACTGGGGATTTGAGATGAAGAAAACATAAATAATAATTGTGTAATAAGTGAAGGACAAGTGGAAGAGAGAAGAAAACAAAAGTGATGCAAAGGCAATCACTCATCACCTCCCATGGGTAGACCAATACCCACCAAGATGGCAAACCCTCCTAAAGCCCCTTTTCCCTTTCATTGCTGAGCATGATGTCACACGGTACGGAATACCTCTTTGGTTAGCTTGGGTCATCTGCCCACTGTGTCCCCTCCAAATCTATTGTGTACTCACAATCTATTGACTGGGGTGGGCAGAGTGAGAAAGAAGGCCTTGAAACTTCACCAACACTGTTCAGCAACAACTACAACATCAGTGTGTTATCAGGATGGTTTCAGTCAAAATCTAAACCATGGCACCATGTGAGCTGCTATGAAGAACATTAACTCTATCCTAGCCAGGCCCAGTACACAAGTCTTGACTATAGTTTAAGACAGGATTGCTAATTTATGTGATATGAACAAGGAAACTTCCAATTCACAGACCTGTTGTTCCAGATACTCTTGAAGAGGTTTAGTGCTTCTTGAAGCCGGTTGGTCTGATTGTCCTCTCGTATAACCATGTTGTAGCTACTGCTCGCCACCACAAATATGATAGCAGTCACATCTAGATCAAGAAACGCCCATTAGATAATGACAAACTTCAGAAGAAATATCCAGGAATCCCAAAGTTCCATAAAAAGCTGTCAGACTTTCAGCATCATGAAGAGAACAAGCTGAAATGCTACTGCTGAGAGCTTTCAAAGCACCAGAAACAAAAAAGAAAGCAAAGAAGCCACTGAAGATAGGAAAGGCAGGGCACAGAACAGAAGCTGACAGTGACAGAAAATGTAGAAAACAAAGGAACAGAAGCAAGAGAGAGAAATTGAAGAAAGCCAGGAGAATGTAACAAAATTTAGAAAGCAACTCAGTTATCAAGAAGGGACAGGGAGGCCCTTGGGGGAAGACCTCAGTACAAAGGGTACTTCTGATGTGTGTGAACAGTAATAATAAAAATAGCAGATTGCTGTGAATTCCTGGTTACTTGCTCTAGTCCTCCTATAGTGTACAACACTGCTCAGAGGCCCCCATCTCTTTCCTGGGAGATATTCCCAGGATCACAGAATCCAGATCTCTGTGTTTCTGTGTGGCTGTGCTGCTCCACACCCCTCACACTGACTTCCAGGCTCATCTACCTCAGACATCACAGCAGAAGAGATGAGTCAGATTATGAGTGAACAGGAAAAGGAAGCAGCAGAGATAACACCCAAACAAATCCGTTATTAATAGCACAGAAGAAAATACTACACAGCAGTTCCACACATGAAGTGTTCAGGTGATACTCTACAACAGTAACTCTGGCAAAATATGATGAATTCTAAGTTGCATTCTACTTTATTCTGTAGGATCTCATTATAAATCTTCTACAAAAAGACAGGCTTGCATAGCTTCATAAATATTTTGTCCGGACAACAATGAAAAAGACAAAAATATTTTCACCAACTCTCGCTTTAAGAAAACTTGTGTGGAGAAAGGCTTCACATCTCAACAGAGATACAGAGCAAATAAACTGCTGTGGTGAAGGTACATGTAATGCTTCAGGATACACACAAAACTACCCAATTTACATTTTATGGGAGTTAAGAATATAATCACCTGAACTAAATTTTTGGGACATCAGTGTTAAGACTCCAGACCTTACAAAATGCCTGCAGACCTTTCAGGTCTTACCCATATCTAGGCTGGTGCTGTGTTAGCATTCTAAGGAATCCAACTTACATGCAGGTTACTTCAGTGAGGGTATTTGTTTCTATGTCCTCAGTAAGTGCCTTTCCCTTAGGGCTGGTTTTCAAGAAATGATATTAATACATATGGCTCCCCAGAAAAGTGCAAATTTGTAAACTCCATCATACACTTTTTTGGCAAGGGCATTTGGGGCTGCAGTACACGATGCTGCAGTATATTACACGCCATGTCTCACAAGACAAGTATTCCCATGTCTCATACTGCATTAATGGGTTGGTGCCGGTTCAGAAAGAAGTGCCCCTAACATAGCAATGAGGCTGCAACTGTGCACAAAAATATGATATTCTGATTTTATGCATATATTTATTATCCTGTAATTGTGTATCTTGTATAGGCACAAACGTGTAAGCCTTCACTTGGAAGACGGAATACAGCTTGGAATTTAACACTCACATAGTTGGCAAATAATGCACAAACCTACCATGAAAAAGCACTAATTAAATGGAGAGAAGGAAGCTGAAGAAAATGGACAAGCTATGTTGAGTTATCAAACTTGAATTCCTTTCCACCTACATTCTCTCTAAAGATATTCTATGCAGTTACAGAAAGGAACACATCAAGAAAAATTCCAACCCTTATGACTGTTCAGATAATTCCTTATCAAGCCACATGGAAAAGAAGGTGGCTTTCACACAGGGAGAAAATTAAGATTGGGCATTAAAATTTGGCAGACAACTGGTTTATAAAAGAAAGGTAAATTCTAATCATACCATTAAAACACTGGATCCATTTTCGGCGTTCATCTCGTTGCCCTCCAACATCAAACATACTAAGGAAAAAACCATAAATCGAGTCAGAATACATTTTGTGTTTGTTCTTCTTTTTAATTTTTTTTTCCCCCAAATGCAAACAGAAAACGTAAGAAATTCTAACTCTTCTGTGTCATAGAAGCTAAAAGGAATCGAGGGTTATGAGAACCTGAACAGGTGACACATGCACACAGAGCTTTCATCACAAAATAGAATTATTAGTTTACTTTCACTAACACCTACACTTGAAGGTAAGAAATTCTGGTGTATGTACGTTGCAGATTCATTTTCACCCTTACAAGCCAAGACATTTAAAAGATCCTACAACAAGGCATTTGCCGAAACAAATATCACAGATCTAAAGTCAACAGGACCAGACTAAAACTTGGCAGTTTTTGTTCAGGTCAAGCAATCTTTCTAACCTGGGGCAGTAAACAGAACATACGTTTTCTGTTAGATACACACAAAGATTTTTGTTAGCTATTTCACTATATAAGCTAGCAATGAATCAAATATTCAGAAAAGGCATTAGTAAAAATAGATTTTAAACATTTTATTCTTTGCAATTTAAAATACTAGCAGAAAACTGCAAACCACTTCGCATTTCTACATAAAACCAGACAACTAAATTAAAAAATCATAAAATGCTTCTATGGAACATCAACTTGAGAGTTACAGTAGTCTCAATGACTATGTGGTAGACTGTCCTCCAATTTACTCTGGTATTTGTCTGCATTGTATTAAAATAAAGAAAAGAAAAGAAAAAAACCAAACATACTTACTGAAAATTTACTTTATCCACCTGAAACTTGGTTTCAAAAATTCCTGATGTCAAAACTCTGCATCTGAGAAGATCCTAGAGCACAAAGGAAACATCACTGATTTAACACGAGTATTTCATAATTCTTCACATATCCAACAACAGAAATGCAAGCCTGGTACGCAGGGCTGACAGCGTGTGCTGTACTGCAGGACGGGGAACAGAGCACTCTGAAGCTGCATTTAAGGTTCTGACCTTGAAGACATGTGCACACATATGGGTGTGCTCGACTTTTAAAGCACATCTATTTTCACAAGCAGGTTGCAAGTGTCAAGCTTGGAATAGGAGGAAACATTTACAGGCCACTTAAAGGAAATGGGAGAGTTCTGACCAGTGCAGACCCATCCCTGGACATCAGATGATGCACTCGCAGATTTCAGTGGGATTGTGGCACACAACAGGATCTTTACCACCAAATAATTCCCAACCCCAGAAGACAGATCTCTCCCCCTGTTCAGTGCTTAGTTATTAAAAAGAAGTGTCTGTGTCTCAGAATTTTCCATTTTTAACTTCTTTACCCTGTAGAAGTATGCTAGATACTTAATTGCATTTTTTTTATGGTCAGAAAGTGAGGAATATACATGTGATTTTGGGTTAGGGATTTGGTCCTAAAAGGATCCTCAGATTATCTGTAACAAAATGAAAACTACAAGTCCTATTCTGATAAAAAATAAAATCCTCTAACAAGGTTATTTTACAAAATCTGGGTTTTGGGAGTCAGTGGGGCTGAGAAGATACCAACCAACTTTGCAATCAAAGAAAGTGCATGATGGTTATTCAGTAAGGAGGGCAAAATATTAAAAATTACTCGTTCAAACAGATATTTTGAGTTTTAGTGTCACAGAAGCATGATGTAGATCTGGAATTGAGGCAGATTTTCATTTTACAGTATATTTATGTATATAAAAGTGATCTCAATCTGGATGACAAAGTCATTTTTACTGGAATACTACATACGTACAGTACGTGGTAATACCTCTAACTACTGCCACAAATGCCAATTAGAAAATTAATGAGACATTTATCCTCAAAGACAGAGGGGGCAGATCACTTGTGTAATTTCTTAATGAAACTTTCCTTACCTGGTCAGATGGTGTATACTCATTTTGTTTGACTATGTCAATCTTGTCTAGAAAACTGTGGAAAGAAAAGAAAAAGAGTAACTTTTCATTCTCAAATGAGGTAAACTGTCTAATGCTTCGTTAACTGACAGGTTCCCAGATAAGGTTTGTTATATTTTAATGCACTTTTAATTCACAAAATGCTGACTACACTTAAAATCAGTGAACGTAGGTGCACTAGTATTCAAAACCCGCGTTTCCGAGCAGCACCCAGCAGAGGGCCAAAGCCACAGTCTTGTTAATCGGGTCTGGTCACCTCATTCCAACCGTCTCCCACTCTGCTCTCTCTGCTACCAAACATACAAGTAGTTTAATTTAGGTATTTTATTCAGATAAATTGTACCATACAATCTGCTACTGCTAACAGTAAACTGATGACTCAAATAAATTGCCTATATGTAATTTTCCTGAAGGTAAGAGGACTATTTGTTAGAAATAGACTGTCACTGTAATTCTTTTAATAAATGAAACCCCTAAACCAATTTCCTTGTGAGTTCAGAGGGAATACTGATATTTCTGTCAATTGTTGATACTAGTTTTTCAGTTTGCTTTTTGGAGAAGTAACAGCAGGATGCCACATGGGTATAAAAAGATATCTTTGATTCAAATTCATTAGGCATTACTTAAAGAGGATATCCTGGAGTCTTTAAAATATTTTTACCAATTAACTGTAACCTCCTAATCATCTTCCACTTCAACTCGAAGAGCAAAAATCTCAAGGAACCAATCTGTTAGCTCTGTTTTATTGGGGTTGTTACCATGAGACTTGAAGATGTAGCAAACCAGTAGCTTCAGGATGCAGATTTTCTGCTATTTACACCCCCAATCACTTACTTGGTGTCCAACACCAAGTACTCAGCAGGGCTACCCCATGCTCAGACACCTTCTGTTTCAGTGTTATCAGAAGATCTGCCAATGCTTCTACAGTTAACTTTACCCGTAATATTAATTATTAATCACAGGCTTAAAACCAATATACTCTAAGTTTCCTTCTAAATTCCTTTGCATGAATTCTTTATGAAACAGAAATGACAAAGAAACGGTGCTTTCCCTTCCGCTCCCTACACACAGGCAGGTATGCTCAAAGTGCCTTAACTATGGTTGCAGGCAACAATTTAAAGAGGGGGGGGAGGTAGTGACATCCAAGATTCACAAATCAGAAACCAAACCCCCGTTAAAATCATCAAGGGTCTTCCTTAGCCCTCAGTTTCAGCCCCTGCTTCCCAACTGACTTTCTAGAATAAGAAGAAAAAATGAGGAACAGGGGAAGGAGAAAAATATAATTGTATGTTTTAACAGTGGCTTCAGTGTAAAGTTTTTTTCACAAGGAACTAGATGGCCATCTTGTTTCAGAGACAAATGAAAAGTAACTTTTGTTTAGTTTGAATTACAGAATTTTAAACCCATTAAAATGTTTCTTAGTAATCATGCTACTAAAAACATGAGACACAGTGTAAAGATCAATTTTCATCATGAAAGGTGACATGGAGACAGATGAACAAGGATAAAAAGGATGACAAAATACATACTGCAATTTGCAAGCTGAATTTTCTCCTCATCTCTTTGAGGCTATTCATTAATTTTTATTTTTTTTTTTTTTTTTAAAATCCAAAGGAAAAGAAGTAAAGCTCTTTGTTCAGCACACAGCGGATGTTAAATACGTACAACAATCACAAATTCCACCCCATATTACATTCTCTCCTACGATCAGTTTCAGAACCATGTGGTAATATCACAAGTTAGAGGATGCCTGAAAACTGTTCCGAATGTAACATGTTCATAAAGATTTAAAAGTGATAGCTACAATGGCCCAGCTTTTCTGTACTGAATTTATCTAAGCACACCATTCTACGCAAGGTTCCACAAGAGGTGGATTTTTGGGGTCGTTTTATTTTGCTTTTAAACAATCTGCTAATCAGCTTAATGGATTTTGGAAACTGACAATTAGAAAATAACAACAAGATATTGCTAAAACCTGGAACTGAAAGTACAAACCTCTTACTGTTGTTTATGCAGACTATTTTTAGGCCTATGATTTCCTTGAAAAACATCAGCCACATAGGAGCAGCAGTACTGTACTTGAGATGAATTCCAACAGCAATGTTCATGCCAGGTAAAACAAGTTCGAATGGAATAAACATTTCTTCTTCCCCCCCCAAACAAGTTCCAACATTCAGTAACATCTGATACTCATAATAATACTCATTTAAGAAATAAAGTCTCTCTGCATGTGACAGTTACCAGAGAAACTACCCCGCTTGCAGTGGCATTTAGGGCAAACAGAGCAAGGCAATATGTTAACTGAAGATTTCCTCCTGTGCATATACCCTTTCATAAAAGTCTGCACTCGCAGCTTTAGCAAGGGCTAGAGACATTACAAACTTGCTCAGACATAAAGAAAGGAGATTAGTCTTTCAGTTGGTCAACTGAAAAATAACTGTGATTGTAAGGAGAAAAGCGTAGCAGGAATTTGAGCTAGTCTGATACACGTAAAATAAGGAGCAACCGTGGGAGCATGAGAGTTCAGAAAAGATCTATGTTCAGAGACTTCTAAGCCAATGTTAGTCGAGACCAAATAAATTATCCAGTGAATTAATAAAGTCAGATGAGAAAAAAACCCTAATTCAAAATAAAAACAAATTAACCATCATTAATTTCTATTTTTAATTCTTGTTAGACTCTACCCAAAACACAATTGAGGCCACTTCAGAACTACTTTGTGTGCTGAATCCAGCACTGTTATAGATTGTTCCAAGCCTACTGTGCCCATCTACTATGTCAGCAATGAATTTCACAGGGAGAAAGAAAAAGTTACCTTGGTGAAATAACTCAAATAAAACTGTCAAACTACAAAAGCAAATTTTACACTGCGAGCAAGTCTCGCACCAAGTTACAAAGGCAGGGTTTTTTTCTCGTGTAAAGTATTCCCAGAGATTATATGGAAAAGCTATTTTCCAGAAAGCAAATAATTCATTCAGCATCGCTGCCAATTCTCACTTAGGGCCAGATCCTGGACATGACTAAATAACAGAATCAGTTATTGCTCTGCAAAATACTGTCACGTAGTATAAGGCACTTTTGCCTGTGTTGTAAAACACCGATACTGCTGTGACACATGTTAAAAAAAAAACACAACCCAAACCAAACCCAGTAAGAAACCCCAAACTTTAGATCATTTATAGTCAGCAACACTGAAGAAGCAGCATCTCTAGGACAGCAGCAGATATGTCACTGAGATACTAAAATGAGAAGTAGTAACAAAAATTTTAAACAATCTGAAATAAAAAAAGCACTTTATTTTTAGGTCCTTTTCTTTCGCTTGAGGAAGGAAAAACACAACTGAAATGTTTTAAACAGATCTTTGTGAAGAATCGAGTGCCTTTAATTTCAAGGGGTGCACTTAGGAGGCAGACTTCATACAGAGAGATAATACAGAAGCTTTCCGTAGCTCCTGCAGGTCAAAGTGATTGTCATACATGTATCCTCAATTATTTCCACATTTTTAATTAGCCAATTATGTCAAAACCACATCCCAATTTTCAGATCAAGATATATGCCAGGTACTGATTTATTCTGGAGTTCTTTCATACAGAAATTTGTTTTCTCCCTGTGTGGGGGAATTTCCAAAGAACAATGCTGCTGCCAGGCTGAGAACTGCAGCCTGCACTTATCCCCCCGCAAAGGTATAGAACACACTAGATTTTCCACTTTAAGAACCAAAAACTTGAAATTTCACTCTGTGATCTGACAAAACAGCTGGCAGAGAAGATTTTATTTTTTTTTTCTCAGTGAAAAGCCTTTGCTTTCAGTCTAGAACACCACTGGAAAGGGCTTTTCAAACAGACAACACACCTATATTTGAAGAGCTTTTTTCTCATCAGATTACTTTTTTTTTTTTGGTCACATCGCAACCCGAATTATGTACACCAAACAGCCCTCTTAAAAAACATATTAAGATCTCATCTTTAGTGTAAGACAGACACTGCAAATCAACTATTCAAAGTTTCAATCTCAACTAAATTCAACGTTTGCAACCCACAACCCTTAAACGTAAGTAGCACTGGAACTCTGTGTAAAAGCCTCTGAGAAGTATCTGACAGACAGTAAATCATACAAGTCCTGCCTGCCTTCATTCGTGCTGCAATTCCTGCCTCTACCAGTGCATCCTGAAATGCACATCTTTTATATTAACTTTATTTTAAAGGTAGGCACATAGGGAGTAAGTTAGTTGCTCAGAGTCCCTTGAGTCAGTGGAAATGGAATTTTCGTTTCCTCTGAGTCATGTGTTTTTATCAAGATATTACTAAGAATTAAACAGAATATTACTAAGAATTATCAAGATTTTACTAAGAATTAAAGTTGTATTTACCCCCAGCTTTAAAACAGTCTTTACAATAGAGGTTTCTATGTTCAAAAAAAATTTAATGTTTATTTGCTGATCTTTCTAAAGATCAAACTGTGCAAATGCCCAGCAGATTTTTATTTACTTATCTATACCTTATCAGGACTACAAAGCTAACTCAAAGCTCTCTGAAGTAGTTTTAAGCTGAAATTTATCTCAATATTAATAGTATTTATAAACAAAAGCGTACTTTTTATTTCCCAAGACAGATCATGCTTTACTTGTACCTTACTCCCTGTTTAGTCCTTCTCATAATCCTTTATACTATTTAACAACAAGCTTTCTAAAAGCTAAACAGTTCATTATTTGATAAATTCTTACTTTACCTATTTTGTCTATGCTGAAGCCAGTCACAGGATTAATAAGAAGACATAATACTCTCTTTAAAAGGTTATTTGAGCTGAGAAATAAATGATGTATGTACTGTAACTTTAACACAGTTTCAAAACATGTTAATACAGAAGAGTTTTCCAAACCTTGAAAAGCCAGGGCTGTTGCAGTGCCCAAGCCATGGCTCCCGTGCAGGCCAATGCCCTGATGGAACTCAGGGCACACGTGCACATCGACTGTCCCTTCGGTCCGACCCTTTCTGCTGCTCGGGGGAGCAAGCAGGATATTGAGGGGGGTGTGGAAATCCTACTCCTTAAACTGCTGATAAAGATTTCTTCTACATTTCAGCTAGTTTATTTTGCAAGAGAAGCAGAAAAGCAGTCAAAGGAATGATGCAAACAAAATAAGCAAACATTCCATCTGCTAATATTTATGATATCCTGCAAACATGGACAGTGCGTGAAACCAAACTTGTCACACTCTTCCTCAAGATGAAGTTAAAAATTAAAACTGCGACTTTAACAGACTTTTGTTTGCTTTTAAAGATATACTGATATTTTCTCTAATTTGTGAAGGTGGAGTTTTTACTGGTAAGGTGGTCACAGAAGACATCTCACAGACACGTTACTGGACGTTCAAGTACTCAGAAAGGCACAGCTCTTTTCCCCTCTAAACAAAACTAGATAAGGAGAGAGAAAAATATTTCCATCAAAACTTTTGCAATGACTTTAACTACTTCTCAAAGACAACTAAGAAAGAAAGAAAAAAAATACAGGCACAGAGGGACAGTACTTAACCAACTATTATTGGTATAATTAATTATGAAAGCACCATGTTGCGTGTAAAGCATCTCACGTACAATGTTCCTGTACTGAAATTTTGCAGGACAGTTCTCATCAAAGAAGGAGCCCCTCCAAAACCAGATTTATATTGGAAATTAACTTCAAAATTGAACGGAATTAAACCAAAAGGCAACTCTTCAGAAAACTTTCCCAAGAAGCTGCCAATATTTTTGTAATTTCCCCTTTCAAGTCAAACGATTACGACGATTTCCTTCTCAAAGCAGCAAGTCACGCAAAATGATTTAAAGCCAGCCTAAAGGCCAGACTTTAATTCGAGATAGTATCAAGGCGTACACGGCCCCGCAGAGCGATTCCGAGAGCGGCCCCAGCTGTAATTACAGCAGAAGCTCGCGGCATTCCAGCCGCTTGGAGGCGGAGGGGCACCATGGGTCTCATTTTGAAGCAAATAATGAGAAAGCTGAAAAGTATGACTCCATATATTTGGAATCATCTTGTGGTAATCAAGGTTACAGTTCCTTATATGGTGTGGAGAACATGAAGCGCACACAAAAAATAGAATATTAAAAGCTATGGGGTATAAAGAAGTGCAGCTATTGCAAAACCCCCTGACCGTAGCCCGCCGACCAGCCAGCAAAGCCCTCTTCCTTTCGTGTTGCCCTGAAACACAACCCCTCGCCCTAAAAGCGAGGCCGGTTACGCACCCAGCTTCCTAAACTGCCTAATTACAGAAGTGTCATCTGCCGGGAGGCGTGAATGAGTTTTAGACAAAGCCAGCAGAATACAAACCCTCCCTTCAAAAACTGCCAGCGATCAAAACAGAGAAACGGGGAAAAGGTAGGAGAAAAAAGAAAAATCTATTTAAAGAGGTTGTAGTTGTCTTTTTTTTTTTTTTTTCTCTCTGCCTGTCTAAAGTTAGTCTGGCTTAGAGGATGCACTAACTTTCCCAATCAGTTTTACATTACAGCACAAGTCCAGAAATAGCTCCCAGCCGCCTTGGCCTCTAGCACGGTTGCCATGACAATGGAACCACAGTGCTATAAATAGCTCATCAGCACCAAATCTTGTGAGACACATCTGGAATGGGGCCAGCCCAGCCCTGGCCTGACAAATAAAAATAGGCACAGGCAGTTTCAAAGGCTGGAAAGGTACAATGCGGCTCGGCTTGTGTGGAGCGGTGGGCAGAGAAACAGTTCTGATTGCTTGTTAGCAGGAGATTTATTTGATAGGAGATGGGGAGAAGTATAAAAGTTACTTTCCTGCATACTAAACACTCAAGTCTTTCTCTACGGTCTATTTTCTTTCTCTTCCCCTAGTCTGCAGCAAAACCATACTGCTTTTGAAACTGTAACAATGCAGTTCTTTTGCCCAGGAGACCACTAAAATAAGTAAAACCAGAAGAGATCTTCAGAACTTCCCCCTCTAACTCCTTTTGTACCTTTCTGGCTCAAGTGCGTTTAAGCTCTCCTGCAGGTCTGAGAGGCAGCCTGGACGGGCTCCTGCACAGGCCAGAGCTCTCTGCTCCAGCTCAGCTGATTCCCGGGCTGCTCCGAGCTCCCACCAGCCTGGCACCAGAGGCGGTTCCCCCAGGCCCCTGCCAGGCTGCACCCAGGGCTGCTCTGCTCCTCGCCCTCCGCACCCCGGCTTTCGCATCACGCCCCACCAACCCTCGCCCGAGGCAAAGCTACTCTGGGGTTCCAAAGCAGCCGTGTCTGCCACTCAGGCCAGACCCGAGCTGTGCCTGCAGAGGTGGCAGGCAGAATCAGTAGTCGCGACGTAAGCCGGCCCCCTTCCCGACGGCTCCGCTTGACAAAAGTGCCTTTTGAGCCCGCATTTTCTTTCGCTTAGTGGGTGAGAAAATGCCGTATTTTTAGCACAGACTCTTGATCAACCCATTCAATTACATCCAAATTATCTGTGTGGGAACAGAATGTTATGTCAAAAATGTTATTCAGTATATTTGTCAATATTACCCAACAGAAGACATTTGTATAATCAAGAGATTCAATATTTTCTACAGCGTATGAAAGCAACAGTTCAGGAATCAGACTGAAGTTGTAAGACTTTGCTATTTCAGACACTGGAAATAGCAGTCAGCGTGACAGAACACAGCGAACGCCACTCCCAAAACATAAAATCTTAGTTGCTTTATCAAAAACCAATAGAGACTACAGATGGTAATCAAAAAATGGCAACTGTAATAATCTTTCAGCCCCAGCAAAAGATCTCCCGTCTGCCAGAAAGGCTCCTCACAAACTGCACCAGCAGCCCACAGGATTCCTTTAGGTCCCTACGCAGGTATTTTAATTTCTAAAAATTGTAGAGTAACTCCCATTCAGGCTCCAATCTGTATGTAAACTTCCCTCCCCCTCCTCCTTCCTTTCACCACATCCAGCTCGCTCCTTTGCCGCCTGTGCAACGTACGTTGCAGAAAACAGCACTTTTCATGCAAGTATTTTGGAAACTGTACTTTATGACACGCAACGCAGAGCAATTCAGGGTTTACTGGTTCTTACAGAGATACTCAGAGTTAGTCTAAGACTCTATAATCAACTGCACATTTTGATTTAAATTATATAAAAAAGAATGATATATTTTTTCCTTCCTTAAAACCCAATTCATTAATTACTACAAGCTAAGCCTTTTCTGGCTCATAAAATGAATAAACTTTCTGGTTTTGTCTGGGAGAGAGATGAGAGGGTTGTAGAGCACAAACCACTACGAGGTAACCCAAACCTGGCCAATACCCCACAGCACCCCCAGGAAGCCTGCAGCCTGCCAGATCCCCTTCTGCCAGTAACTCTTCACCTTTAGTTACTGCTTATGGATCCCTCCTCCTTTTCCTCCAGCAATGGCTTTGGAGGGAGGCAGATCCTTTGTGTTCCTTTACACTTCCTACCGACCAAGACGCATTTGATGCCCACCATTATAACAGCCATCTGTCTGTGACCATACCCATTACCCATTCAAATGAAACCTGTCCCGCACAGCTTCCTCCCACCGATAACAGACTCAAACCCCAGACACTCCAGGCTGCTCCAGCTGCCTTCACTCCTACTTTGCAAACTTGCACAAAGCTATTTTCACACTCTCGCAACTATCAAACCAGACTGATTAAAACCAACTCACTGCTGCGTGCCTCCGCGGCTCGCCCCGCAACACAAGCCTGTGTATGTCAAATAACTTCACAACAGCCCCTCACCCCGCCCCAGGAAATTACTTCGCCATGGCAGGAAGAAACGAAGCTGCTCCAAGCCCAAGGTTGGGTACAGAAAGGAAAGGTAACGATATGGATGAGATCACTACGTCGTGATCTGGTTCCAGGACAAGCCCAGGGCGGGAACATGGTGCGAGTGGGGAGGAACGCGGTGCGGTCCCTATTAACTTCAGACAGGCAGACAAAAAAAAAAAAAGGGAAAAGGCAATGTCATTTTAAATATGTCAACAACTTATTAAGTATATGTCCATACCATAGGTTGCTTTGAGCAAGTAAAACAGGTGAACCTGATGGGATATCCTTTCGTTGTGTTTCAAGAAAGTATTCACATGAACCTTACGCTCATGATCTTTAGCTCCCTCCAGTGCCATCACATCAGTAGAATTGCTTTCAGTTGACAAAGACCACCATGTCCATATACTTTTAAAACTGCCTTATTCTGACAAAATTAGTGACATCACTAACAAGTAAAATAAAAATTAAGCTGATAATTTAAAATGTTAATGAAAGTGTATTCCCTCAGCAACTGGGACCAAAACTCACAGCCAAATAATAAAGAGGAGACAACTGAAGAGCTAGATGTGAAGTAGGACTAAAACTATACTACCTGACAGCCACAAGATGCTTTAGAAGCATTTTTATTGGCATTTGCACCATGCCTTTCAGATGATAAAAGAATTAATAAACTAATACTTCATACTAGTTTCTGTAATTTAAGGAAACAGAACCATCTGCAAAAATGGACAAATCAAAATTCAGATGGTTCCCGTAGTTTTTAGCTTTTGTATGGTTTTCATATAGTAGACCCCAAACTCTGAGAATACAGAACCAGGCACTTCCCCATCTGCTATCTGAAAAACAAGCAACATCATTTTTAACAGAAATTTTAGAGATTGAGGTAGGTGGAGCTGACATGATCTCACGTGACAGAAAAGGAATTCTGATCCCAGGACTGAGTTTCCGCAGGAACTGGGGAAGCAGTGATAGCTTGGGGCAGGAATCAGGCCCCAGATGAGCCCAAAACAATGGGAGGACAAACTGCTGCTGGGTTTTGAACAGGGTGGTAGGAAGGACACTTCACTGCCTTTTTTAAATACTCTTGTACCAAAGCTCTTCAGAGATTCAGTTCATACGTATTTAATGTGCAAGAATATAAATCCAAGACTGGAATTTTGTCAGGCACCATCCCAACTAAGATTTTTGGTCAGTATTTTAGGAAGTTAGGTTCTTTTGCAAAAAGGCAGTAATTTTGACTGTTACCCTGCTCACAGGATGCTCAAAATGTTCCACTTCTTTTATGCCAGCATCACACGTGATGCTGGCTGCAGGCACTCGGGCCGGGAACGGGAACAGCAGTCAGTGTCTTCACAAGACTGCCTGTCAATACCTGCTCAGGCGCTGACAGTTCAAACAACTCACAGCAGCTCACATTGCAGTTTTTGCTTTTCTTAGAGGCATGTTCTCCCCCCACCCTCCTTTTTTTTTTTTTTTTTTAAATTGTTCTTTTTCCAACTTAGGAAAAACAGCTCCAGGCCTCTGTAAAAGGAGGCACACAAAATAGCATCAAGAGCATCTGTAAAAAACACACCTCTTGTTCTGAACTGAGTTATAATTTTCTCTTGAAAACTTCTGCTTGATCATGAAATTTAATACCAGACATATTTTTTAAAAATCATTTTAAAACAAGCAAGTGATAGAGAACTACCACAGCAATTTCATACTGTTAATTTTGAGCAGCATAGTGACACTCATCTTTGGCTACTGTGAAAAGCATGGCCTGCAAGTATCTGTTTCTGTGTTATTTTGCCATACAATAAAACTAAGAAGTCAAATTTAAGTGCTTGTCTCTCCCTGGTACACATTACATGCGGGCAGATAAAAGGAGCAAGAAACCAAGCCTGAAGTCAAATTCAAAGGCAAACAATAAAGGTGAAAATACTTTCTGTGGGAAAGACGTTTGCAGGGAGTGACCATGTTTTTGAAAAAGTGCAACCCTCATTTATTCTTATAGAAATTTAACACATCAAAAAGAACTCTCAGTCATCCAGTTTTATGATTTTGCTCTTTGCTAAGATTTTCGCTACTCTGAAAAGGAAAATCTGTAGAGATCCTCCACCTTCGCTTACTCGCATGTTGTCTGTGGTAACATCAATGCATAGTCATTGACTTTGGAGTATTTCCCCAAACTGTATTTGAATATTTAGTGCTTTTAAGCTTACAATTAAAATGGACACCACTCACGAACAGCATTAATTCAGCCAGGCCATGCCACTTTACAATCTTTTAAAATATTCTGGCCCTTCCCCTCTCTTCCCCACTGACCTGCTAACTTGACTCAGCTCATCCCGAGCAGATAAATCATTATAAAAACATGAACTTCTTTAAATCTTATCTCTCAAAACAGAAGACTGGCTATAAAAGACCTTAAAATGGTATTAAAAGCTCTAATAACTCAAACGTCTGTAAAGCAGTAGGATATACTTCAGATTTGCAAAACATATTTTAACATTTGCAAAGTTTATTTTTTAACGTCGATTTTTCTAAGCTGCATGCTTTTAAGATTAAAGTAACACAGAATGTAGAATGAAGCGTGCACAGGAAAGGTAAAATCCCTGACAAGGCACAACTGTAGCCCGTTTCCTCTCCCAGCCAAGAGTCACGTCTGCTGGTTTCAGCACAGAGAGGTTTTCCATCGCAGTTCCCTGACTCACAGCCGAGCAGTCAGGTGCTGTGAAACATGGAAGCAAGACAGAACTGGAGTCAAGTGTGCAGAGATGTGTGTGGGTGATGGACATGCATGTGTGAGATAGAGCTGTTGGGTGAGGGCATGGGAATCCAGTAGGGGAGAGGAAATTTTGGAAGGACTTGAAAAATCCCTTATTCTAGCTTATTCCTCCTAGATTAAGACAATGTTACAATGAGGAAGCGATAACACAACTGCAACAGGTTGAATTAGTTCTATTAAACTAGCTTTACTGACTCTATTACAGTTACTGTATTACTATTACAGTTACATAAAAGTATTGTAATTACCTAAACAATTACTAAATATATTGTTCATAGAAAATATTATTTCAGCATTATAACTTTAAAATCCCTCAACAGCAGAATGGATAGCTCTGTCCTGAAATTGAACCTTAGGTTCAGGAGAACGCTAAGATTCAGGAGGTACTAAAGGTGACACCCACGCACCGCTCTCACAGCCTCGGCATCCTCACTGGCCTCCTTGGCAGCAGACTTTGCACAGAGGCCAAGGACTGAGAAAGTTTGGGCAGGGGGCTTCTCCCACAGCCCCATCCTTCTCTTCTGAGACTGGTCTCTGTGCTCCCAGGCAGTGCCAGAGCCTTGACCACAAACCACCCTTTTATTGAGGTTGAAGAAAACCTCTGCACTGAGGTATACTGTACGAAACTCTGCTACATTTAAATTACTGCCACGTTCTCTGGAAAACTTAAATTTAGCCCCTTAGGGGATGACGGGAAGGAGCAAGGAGAAAGATCCTAGCCATGATGGTTGTGAAGCAAGTACAAAACGGTGCAGTGAGCTCCACCTATGCAGGTAGCGTGAAACACACTGAAAGGTGGAAAAGAATTTAATCTCAGGGGGCATTAATTCTGAAACTGCAGTGACATTAGTTTATGCTTTTTTATTTTATTACACTGAAAAGAAAGCATCACAAAGCTATGAATAACAACACATTTCTGCACCACAAGTGGGTGGACTCCCCACCCCCACACACTCAATCACAGTTGGGCAGCAGGGATTTTGAGGAAAAGTAGAGCCAAACTGAAAGGTGTGCAGTCAAGTTCCAGAAAAATTCCAAAATCCACTGGATGACTAAAAGCTGCAAGATTCCAGTAGGACACACACATCTCGACCATCTCTTTGTCTGCAGAGGGCAGTGTCTCATGTTTTGCATTTTAAATGGCTGAAACCCTAAACCTAAATTATTTATTAACAGATTAAAAATTTCCTCTTCTACATGAAAGGAACATTTAAAATAGTCTCGGGAGAAGAACTGAACTAAACCAGACACTAATAATCATGGGTAGAATTACTGCAGTGGAAAAGATAAAAAGGGGTCTAAGAAGGTATTTCTCTTCCCCAAACATAATGCATATTCCAGCATCAACATGCATTAAGGAGTTATGAACCAAGCTGGAGCTTTGCCTGCCCTTACAAAGTTCTCCTCAGTATCCAGGTCAATTACTTTGCAACAAAGACATAAACCCAGCGACCCTCTTAGATCATCTGTACAGTCGATGTACAGCACCCTTCAGCGTGGCAGCCTTGGTTCAAATATGGGCCTAAAACCGAGTGGGCATCCGAGATACACAGCAGATGTGCAGCAGATGTGACACTGATGGACATTGATTAGTGGTGACCTGGCAGTGCTGACAGTTGGACTTGATGATCTTAGAGGTCTCTTCCAACCAAAACAGTTCTATGATGTGTGATTCAAAGATGTGCTGGGAAGCTGAGGCTGGCAGCAGCTCCGGTGGAACGATCGTGACCCAGCAGTAGCCTGGACTGGCTCACCTATTGCTCTGATACCTGTAACTACAAACTATGCCATTTGAGAGTGCTGAAGACAATTCCAGGATTTCCATTTGTTCTGCATTACTATAATTAGAGCTTCCGGATCTCGGTTTCCACTAAGAACAGCAGCAAATATGGCAAGGTGGAAGAGACTCAGACCAGATGGGAAGTCTGGAGAGAAACCTCAGTGGTTCTGGTGAAAAGGAGGTGTGTTCTTTTATTACTTACACCATTATCAGGTGCTTATACATATCCAGTCTATAAAGATTATAACCATATGTGAAACACAGCTTTTGTCACACTACAGTACTTCACTCCACTTCCTCTACTCAGCAGCAAATTATTAGATTCACCACAAAAAAGGATTCCCCAGCACAGCAAGTGATATATTGCACAGAAGTAAATAATATGCGAGTACTAAAGATAGCCACTCTGTCGTCGTCTTCATCTTCCAGCCTAAGACATTTTTGCAGCATCTTGAACACACTAGCTGTCCTGCATTGATTGTGATGCTCAGAACTAGTGACAGGTGCAGAGCTCTCAATATGGCACTTTTCCCTCACCCCATCCCACCCACATTCAGATCCTATAGCTTCAGCTTGTAAAACTACAGTTATCCTCTTTGTCTAAATGCACATGCACAGGAAGTCCATGGAACAGGCTGCCAACAAGCAGATGAGAAAATTAAAAAAGATCTGAGACGCTAATAAACTGTGCCAGAATTATACACTGCATCTAAATACAGCTTTTAAGGGAACTTCATTGGAGTACTTCTGCAGATAAGCTTATCTTCTATTTTAGTTTAAAAAAAGAAAAAAAATCCCTACTTTGAATGAACCTACTTCTATTTGAGGCACCTATGTTTTATTAACACATCTTACGATTTTCTGTTTCTTTGCTTAAAGACAATAGAATGGGGAAGAAAAAAAATAAAGGCTGATATAATTCACATTCGGGTCACTGACTTTCTTGATTGTGGCTCCAAACACCAAGCCCTGGAGAAGGAAAAAAACCAGCCACCCAAGCCCCATGCTGCTCTGCAGAAGAACCTCCTCCTGTTACCTACATTCACTTTTATCAGTGAAGCTGCAGATATTTAGCAGAGTTACAGTCAAAAGGTATCCCAAGGAAGGGAAAAAAAAAGTTCAACTAACATAAAAATTGAAAAATGCAACTTAAAAAAATATATTACTGATTTCCAAGCAAGTATGCAAGGAAACTGCCATACATTTACATGGGCATATACGTGTGTAACTCTAAAGTAAACATCTATTTCAGTTTTCTGCATGGAATTAAAATGAAACAGTTCAGAATTTAAAAGAAAGATACACTATTTAAATGTGGATACTACAACCCAATTCACCCTGTAATCCCTGTATGTATAAAAGCAGCATACACTTGTACAAATTCTGGTAATTACAGAGGTTTGTTTAAAAAAAATGCCACGTTTCATGCAATCTAAACACAGTAATTGTCACTTTATCTCACAATCTACACTGTGATTTCAATTATGCACAACAAAGGGACTGCTCATGAGAACTGAGCTGAGGGTAAATCACACCCCTCACAACAGTAACAAACCTGTGTTCACTAGTATGTGTCTGGTTTTAAAAGGTGTTTGTTGAATTATTACAAACATCTTACAGACTTGTAAAAGAAGAAAAAATGTACTGGGTGCGGCACTAATCTTTCATTTGTAAGACTTGTCTCGAGGGAAAGCAGTTTCATATTCTTTACAGCCACGTGACTTTATCAGAAAACCACAAGTGCACAAATTTGGCATAATTAGCAGGACTTTCTTAAATACAGCCCAGAAGAAAGCTCCGAGGGAAACAAACACATTTCACATCATTAGGGAAAGTCAAAGCTGGAGGTACCAGTCTCTGCACAGAACAGCAGAAATTCTACCTATTTTTAGTTCACAATTCCAATAAGAAAACAGCTGGGAGTCTAATGAAATTATCTTAGTGACAAATTTAATGGACTGAACACTAAAGTTACTATTTTTAAATAAAGTTCCTAATTATCTTTCAAAACAAGAAGCAATTTAGCAGCAGTGGAGCTACAGCTTCCCAAGCTTCTGGTAAGGCTTGGCTCCAACCAGACTAAAACTGGGAAATGGCTCAACACCTTTCTGATCCTAAAAACTGGTTGAGGGCCAGGCTCGGGGTTTGGTTGGGGTTTGTTGGGGCTTTTTTTAGCTTAATGAAAGCAGTTCTGCTTTGACCTGTGCAGTCCTGCCTTGCCCTGTTTTTCCCTTCCCGTTTCCCAGTCACCTCCCTTACGAGCAGGGCACGGCTCCGGGCAGCTGCACAATCTGCAACCTGCCCGTGCCAGGAGAAGATGCAGAGGGAAACACAAACTGAGCCTGTAAGGTCTGAAGAGAGCAGGTGAAAAGGATAACAAACTGCTTGGATCTTAGAATCATTCAGCTCTGGGGAAGAGAGGTAGACAGGGAGGCACTCCAGAGGCAATGGTGTAGGCTGGTGAAGGATCTCACCCAGCAAAGAGCTCTGGAAGAGCACAGAGGAATTCACAACAGGGAGCACACAGATATTTGCAACTTTACTGAATGAGCCACATAAATCACAATAAAATGAATTATAATCTGACACATTCTTCTCTAAATAGCTCTTAAAAACTAGACATTTTAATTACTGGTTCCCTTGATAACACACTGTGACAATAATGAGTACATTATACTTGTAACCTCACGTAAGACTATTCCACACTTACAAAAATACTACAAGCCTTATTTTTGAAGCAAACTTTTAACAATAGGGGTACAGAATTAGACTTAGCATTGAAAATACACAGATAACATACTAATATCTGCATTTTAATGTGACATAGCAGCATCCTAGAGTCTGGAATGCCCATTTGGGGAATATATCATCCATGTTGGTTAGACAGGAGAAGGTCTCTAAATCCATCCTCTCAGACCTTCTACAAAAGTATGAACATTCTTGACGCCATTGCAATACTTTTTTGCATTAACACCATGAAAGACTGAACAATACGATCCTTCACTCATCTGATTTCATCTAACCTCACACCATCCAGTCATCCAAGAGTTTTTGAAGGCATGAGCTTTCTTGAAGAAGAGACACATCACAACACCAATTTATAAATGAGGAAAGCAAGTTTCACCCAAGCTCAGCCTTTGATAACAAAACGTGCGGATTCTAAGGCAGTTCAGCTTTGTGGAATAGAGGTGAACAGTGGGTCTTCCAGTAGGAATGATGAAGAGAAGCCATTCAGGCTGAACCAAGAAAAGAACTGAGACTGTACACATTAACTGCAAAACCTGTTCTTTGTGGCATATATACTGATAGAGCTAATGAAGAGACCAAATTAAATAACAATCAGTAGACTTGAACAAAATTGATTCACTCTTGAGAATCAATTTGGTGAAAGAATATCCAGAGAACAGCCACAATCTTTATGAAGCTATGTAAGAAATTGCCTTGCCAAATACGAAGCTTCCAGATGCCTAATTTTTCCACACGTGATTTTATAAATCTTAAATGACTAATTAAAATTAAATGTGTAATTAAAATCCAACTGAGATACCTTAATAACAAACGTGATGGACAGTGTGTTCTAGACGTGACCTTCAGCAACTTTGCAAGCACTAGCAGCACTGACAATATGTGAAGAAAAATGGCAAATGAACACAGCTCCCGGGGATTTTGCATCTATATTGCTATTTGCATTTATTTATACGAATTACTTAGGCTTCAGAAGGTTTGGGTGTTTGGGTTTGTTTTTAATTGTAAACCCAGAAATCCCTCAGCAAAGATGACAGAGCACTACCCAGGCACCTGAAGCGGGCTGGCTGTGGCTCCCAGCAGCCCCGGGCTCCTCTGGCAGACCCTCCTCCAGGACCCAAGGCTCTTGCCCTCCCCCAGCTGCCACAGCCTTGCTAAAAATAGGCCTCTGCTTGCTTTTACTGGGCTGCAGTTTACAGAAACCCTCCGGGGGAAGGGGAACCTTGCAGAGCACCCAAGGCACTTCCCAGCCTTCACAGCAAATGTACTGGGCAGTCAATGCGTTTCAAGTGTAAATCACCGTCCAGACACTGAAAACCCTCCCTTGCATAATGAATACACTACCATTTCCCTTTACTGGTGGATACCCTTCTAGACTTAATCAGGGCACAACTATACAAATACAGTTAACACAGAATTATACTTAACTGTAACAACTGATTTTAACGTGTTTCAGCTACAAAATCAATGCCTAACATACCACAGAGTAATCAGTTCAAAACCAGTATTTCAAATCACAAAATCTACCAATGACATCCTGCCTACAAAATTATTCTTAATCACACACAAAATTAGCTACCAATTTCTTTCAGTTTATTTAGGACTTAGTCACATACTATAAGAAGTAAAGAATATTTAAGTTCAGCTTCAGTTTGAGAACTTGTTCACCGAATATGAGCTTAATCTATTTTTTAATTTTCAGCCTGCCCCTCCTGAAGGATTTTACGACCGTGTTCTCTGCCTGCACACACAGGGTCTCAATAAACTTTCCAGCTCACTGGTAAACTTATACCAAAGGTACTAGAGACATCTTTGCCAGGGGTCTCTCAGAACCAGTAAATTCAGCAATCCCTGTGAATACAGGCAAGCACCCAGACAAAAGAAATTTCAATTTAAGTCCCCAGTGAAGGAAAGACTTCAGTGTGTCACCAAAGAGTGGAGTTCACAGAAGATGGAAAGCAGGGAGAGACCGTGCAAGTGGATGGCACCAAGTGCTCCCTCTCCCTGGGACTGGCAGTGATGTATGTGCAGTGTTTCAGTCCAGGGGATAACTGGGAATCGAAGCTGGCACTTTCACAGTGTACCAGCAAATGTACTGGCCTCATTTCATCCTCCTATCAGAAAATTTCTGTTGCCGCCTGTCTTTCAGAACACTGTTGCTTTTAATTCCTTTTTTAAAGCAAGTCTTTAATGAGGTTTAACAATATCTTTTTAGGTCTTAGTTTGATAAAAGTATTCTCTAATTGTCGTCTCTCTAATCTCGAAACGTTCCTTTTCTGCAGCAATACAGCATGATAAGAGCTCTCATAAAAAACCAACAACTCATGCTCCAAAAGCTGTCGTGCTTGCTGATGGCAAACAGCAGAAACAGCAGATCCCAAGGTCAGGCAAAAAGTTCCAGCAGCTACTCACCCACTAAGGCAAGTGAACAGCAAAATCCTCAAAATCCCAGTCACACCTGCTCCGTTTGCTGCTCTCCCTCACTCCACTGCAGAGACACATTTCCTGCTGGAGCAGCCTTACTGGGGCTTCCACAGCAGCAGCCAGACTCGAGGGTCCCTCCGCACCAGAACCCCGCGGCCGTCCCAGCGCTGCCACCAAATCCACCCAGGGAACACCAGTCTGTCTGCCTGTTACACGGGTAATGCAACCGTGCCGCAATCAATGCCACGCTCTTTCTTGTTCCTCAAGCATTTCTTTACAGCTTGCCCTGCATTTTATGCCTGCAGATCTCTTGAAGGAGGGATTCCCAGTGAAGGCTGTTCCAGCCCATATGGAAGTCTTTTATTCCGCTTGTTTTTGTATCATATTGAATTGTTTGTTCGAATCACAGCTCGAAACAAACCCCATTCAGAGCATTTTCTGTTTGCACAAAGGGAGGTTACCAAAGCATGGGATGAAAGAGTGAAAATAAGTTCTCAGGATCTAATGGGAGTTTTAACAGTAGCTTTGATTGATTCTTAACATTGGACAGCTACGGTTTTTACGCCACTACAGTAATCCAAGACCACTACACCACTAAGTCTGATACTAACAATTCAAGATCTCATTTGCTCTGTTTTTTTAATACAGTTATGGGAATTTTACAGTAAAACTCAGCATGTTTTTAAAATTAATGGGTAAAACTTCAATAATATGAAAACCCAACACACCCTAGGTGCATGATGAAGAGTTTACATAAACACAACTTCTCTCATTTTAACTTCTCACAACTAACTCCGTGTAACACAGACTGACTGCTACCTATCCTCAAAACCCAGAGGATTTAAGTATACTGTGCACACAATAATGTACTTTTTAATGGTTCAAATTTACTCCAAGTATGCGTATTTTCTTCAGAACTGAGATTACAGAATTTTCACCTGTGGCAAATGGTTATTTTTCTGATGAATTTGTTGCCCTTTCTCTACCATGAAGAAGTACCTTCTCTGCCAATTGCTTGGCTTTCTGAACACGTCAACCCTCACCAAACATCGGGTCTGTCTTGTGGTAACTGCACCAACTGTGCAACTATCAGCTCTGCACCGGCAGCCCGATCAGGTGTTCACTGGGATAGGGAGATCCCCTCACACCAGGAATGTTTGGCATCGCTTAAAGGATGAAAGGCTGCTCAGCAGAACACCAAGGAATCTGTGCAATCAGCGAGATTTGTGAAACCTGCTGTTAATGAATTAACTCACAGGAGGAGAAACTCCATCTACTTCAACAGAGTTCCTATAAGGACAAATCCAGGCTATTGAATTTATCTTATTCTCTACAAACATAAAAGAAAAACAAATTGTGTAGCCATGCTACGTTAGTAGCTGCATTTTATGACCTTGTGTAACAATGCAACATACTAATTTATTGAATAAATTCTTTTGTGTCAAGTCTGTAACAACACTGATTAATCACTCGGAATGGATTACACTGAGTCAGGGCTTTGAGTGCATATGTGAAATTCTGTTTACTAATACATTAGTTGTTTGAAAAATATTGGTCATTTTTGTAACATGGAAAATGATTTATGAAGTCTCAAAACTGAACAAATAATCAACCAAAATTATCAACCTTAGACATGTCCTTGATTGAAAGTTGAAAAAACTACTTTTCAAGGTGGCAACTCTTCAATTGTTTTGCAAACTAATCCCAGATAAGTTTAGCTGTAGGTTTACACCCGTATACAAATCACACTGTTATGTGCAGAACAAGCTCCCTGCCAGTGTAGTTCACTAACTCTCATTTTATTACAAATTCATGCCTGTCAACAGAGCAAGAGACCAAAAGAACACTCACAGCATCTTTCCCAAAAGCCTCAGCAGACAAAAGATGTTTCTTCATACACTTCCAGCATATTCTCGCACACAATCAATGACACAACAAAAACTCTGAGGACAGGAAAAAGCAGCGGTGGGAAGAAATGAGGAACCTGTTGCCATTAAAATGCCAAAATTAGTAAAAGTGTTAATTAAGAGGTTTTGACTTACACTGCATCTCCTGCTGCACTGCATTTCAACTTCTCCCCTTCACCCACAAAAAATTCCCCTGCATTTGAATGTGTACACTTGCAGAGACCAGTGCCACAGAACACTGCGCAGGAGCATGGTCAGGTGTCAGAAATATGCCAAGAAGTTCAGATGCTACAGAACCAAACAGACTTGAAATATGCATCTGACTCTTGCTTTATAAAGGCTCAAGATGACTTTATTTCTTCCTTTTGAAACTGAGATCTCAGGGGTTAGGCACATTTTGTCATTTATCTGTATTGTCAGTTTATTAACATTTTTCTAAGAATTTGGAGATGCAAATTTAATAGCCTTTATCATAAAAACACAGTTGGCCATTTTTATCACTAGTAACAACGGATCTGTTATGCTCTTTAGAGAATGATTTTTAACTCTGTGTTAGTTAACTCTATGGGTATGGGCAAACCATCAAGAAATTGGGCTAGAGGACAACTTTGTCTACAGAACCTGAACTGCAGTCAAACACTTTCAGCGCAGTATGATGAAGCTGCATTGTTCTTCGGTTAATACAGGAGTAATTACTCATACATTCACATTCTTTGATGACATCAACTTCGGTTTTACAGCAGACAATTACAGTAAATATTAGCTAAGAGATACATTCTGAGCAAATGACCAACTGGACTCAACCTGGTATTCTTCACCAGCTAACTAAAATGTCAATGTGCTTGTTATTTAGTCCTGGCTCCTGACACTGTCTTCATGTGCTTTTGCCATTCAGAATGAAACAACCTGTCAGAGGAAAACAGTGATCTACTGAACAAATCATATGGATGTCTACTTACGAGCACAGAGGATATTTACTATTTTATGGACAAATTTTATTTAAATAACACGTTAACATTCATGCCAAAGTTTCAAAAACACTCTTGAGCAAGCATGTGCCTAACCTGAGCAAATTTTGTGCATGTGAAACTGAAACAAAGAAATAGCTGCTGTATGAATTAGCATGTGAAAGCAAATCAAACACACTGAGCAATGAACACCCATTTCCACTAAAGGGGCACCCAGGAACACATGCCCAAGGGTTTATCCCTAACTCTTGTAGGCAGTGGCAAGTGATAAACTAAAAGGCAAAGCGTGGCTATTTGGATGCAGGGCTGGGTCAAGAAATTGGGGAAGTAGTTCAAACTCAGCTTTTTCATGCTCTTCAGATCAGGTCAGCCCTGCCTCCATCTGAAGGCAAATCCCTACTATTTACGACTAGATATGGAAAGGAAGTTGCATCTGAAGCCGAAAGCCAGAAAGGAACTCACACATTAACAGATGTGTGGAACAAAGCAGAAATAAAAGCGGCAAATGAATGAAGATGATGAGTGCAGGGGGGTCAGAAGTGGCAGAGTGAGTGAAAGTGGAGGCAGAAGGCGGATTTCTTGAGCAAACAGTTGAACACTTTCACAATAATTCAGAGTGATGTGGTGGACACCACACACACCTCAAAAGTTGCTGATATGACTTCTTAAATTATTCATGTTTCAGCCTCGAAAAGGTCTGTCTGCCATTACAGCTCATCACTTTCAGTATTTTCACTTATTGGCACTCCTAATTTGTAAGACTCGAGCAAACTATTTCAGGACACCTTTTGTTTCAGACTGAGATGCAATTTATTTTGAAGACAGAGAGGTTTATCTGGGGCTCAGTATAGCTTGAAATTATGAATTTATGATTAGCTGTGACAACAGTGGGAACATGTGTTGGATTCATAATCCATTTATTGGCTAAATTTAGGTAATCTGGTTTTCACAGCACTTGCCAGCAGGCACATCCCTGCTACTGACAGTCAGCAAGAAAGCACAGACACATGGAGTAGTTAGGTATAATTCAGCTACTTATAAATTTGGACTCATTTTGTTGGTAGTGACTTCACTGAAGTCATGCAAAGACAGGAGTCACTGTGCTTCCCATCATCTACAGCAAACTATTTCTGTGCCTACTATCCCATTGGATTGCAGAGAAAATACAACCTGGGCTGTATTTGGGTTTGTTTCTTTTTCAATTGAAATTTACCCTTGTTTAAAACATGATCCTCTATTCCCTTGGGCTGAAGAAGAGTAGGGAGAAGATCTTAATTCAGTTATCTCTAAGTGCTCTGGAATAAAGTAAGGTGGGTTTAAGTAAGGTGGATTTATAATCAAGACTAATGACTGGAATGTAAATGTTCTGGGTCTATTCCTTGGCTTGCCACGGAATTCACACAACAGTAGGAAAGCTCATCAGTTTTAGATCAGCAAAAGGAGACATGAATATTATTCTTCCTCATGGGAATGTTTAACAATATAATTGTTCATGTCCGTAAGAAGCTCATGTATGCCAGGAATATAGGACAGGGAAATTCCTGATCTGTTGAATGTGAGTATACAGAAAGCTTGCAAAGCTGGAGGAGAGAAGAGCAACTACTCTGCCAAAATAACACTGGGTGGAAAGAAAGTAAAAAGAAAAAAAAAGAAAAAAGTAATAAATAATATGAATAAGAAACTAACCTAACAGTAGTACCACTGATAAATCAGCTGCTATTTAAAAAGGTGAGACTTTCAGTAAACACACTTTACTGCATGTTCCATGAAGGGAACTTTGTCATGAAGTGAAATCAACACGGGAGAAAATCATTAAGAGCTCAGATTGGGGCTCTTAATTGCTCTCTACAAGTCAGCAAATCCAGAAATAAAACACACCATAAATCTTAATAAAAATATAAAGAATTTACAACCCATAACAAATTAGAAATTAAAAAAACCAGCATGTCCACATCTGCTGATCCTTTAGCAGCCCTGCGCAGCAGTCGGCCAATAGCTGCGCTCCCCCCCCCCCCTTCTTTGATAAGTATTTTAAAAACAAACATCTTAAAAAATACTTCTCATAAAACTCTTCTGGGGCAGCCTGGCACAGTTTCAAGCTATTGGAGTGGCTCTGCTGGTGCTGAAGGTTGAGAAACTGGACTCTGCACCTCGAGCAGCCACCTCCCGGTGCGTTCTCCGTGCCCGAAATGGCAGGCGCAGGAGAAAAGCCGGAGTGGCCGGAGGCAGGAAATAGCGTGAGAATGGGCTCCCTCACGCTACTTCCAGCCCTTCCTGATATCAGAGGGTGTGAAATGGCTTGCAAAGACTGTCTCTCACATTATTTCCTTTTCTGCCCCGGCCGAAACCAGGAAGCGGCAGCGAGGCGATACGCACAGAGAGCACAGCGTAAGGTGAAGCACAAAACCCAAGCGGTGGCCGAAGAGCCAAACTAAGGCAAAAATCCAAGTATCTGTGAGCACAGCCTAATATCAGCAAGTCCAGAAAAAGCACTAGGAGGCTTTGCTTTTCGTTTGCTGCCTAGGCAATCCAATGGCTACTGACAGCAAAGTAATTTTCTTCAGGACACCCACAGACTCTGGCTCAGACGTCACAGGACGGTACTGGCATCCTGCAGGACCTGTGCCCCAAACAGCACATCTGTATGCTGGAGATCCTGCTGACCTTTGACTGCTCTGCTGCGTCTTTGTGAAGCTTTAAGAACAGAGCTCCTCAAACGAAAACCAAGGTAGAAGTATCAGCGACAACAGCGCTTCAAAGAGATCATGTTTGTTTAGATTTGACAGGGGGCATATATTTGACGAGCAGGTCTTGGCACATCACAGTGGAAATGGCTCCTATATTCTTAATATTAAGTAATATATTCTAAATAAAATGCAATCCTGTGCCTTCAGGGAAGAAATATGAAGAATGGCAAATCATTTATTTATCAGTGTGGTTTTGTATATTCAAGACACTTCTGCATTGTTCTGTGTATTATTAGCCAAGAGTGGTATCCCATGGCAGCTTCAGGACAAACATTCATTCTCTTATATCTATCCCCACAAGATGCAAGAGCAATGAAATTTAGTTTCCTCTTAGATACTGCTCCCTCCTCACAGCTAAAATCATTCCTCTCAGAGAAACTAGTGACAACCTCGCAGACCATGTTGTTCTAAAAGCAGAACTGAAACTAATTAGTTAGTAAGTCCAGTTAAGGAAAGGGAAACAGTCCCCTTTCCTTTCGCTGCCTCCCAAGCCCGTAAAATATGCCTAGGCAGGAAGTACAGTAAAGCCCATGATGAGCAAATGCAGCTACTCTTTCAAAATGAACAGGGTACCTCCGAAGTGACATTTTCATTTAGCCAGTGAGCTCGAGGATAAAGGGCAGGATACCAGAAGAGTGCTCCACAGATGAGGTTACTGGTCAGGCCTCCCAGCTTCGCACCTCCAAACACCACAACTCCAGTTGACTGGAAAGTCAGGATGGTACCTGTGGCTTTTAGTAAAGTTGTCTTTTCTAAGGCATTGCAACCAGGAACTTGGTGTAGCAACAATAAAAGCATTGTATTACTGTTAACTTCTTATGGAGATACTGAAAACCTGTAGTGAGTCTGCAGGAAGTACTGTAGTTGAAGTTGCTGCTCTGGAGCAGGTGAAAACCACCACTGCCAGACTCTCCAAATAAACTACATTCAAGTTAGGTAGATGCAGTAACACATTCAATTGAGAATTATATTTGTTCCCACTTTCCTGGGAAAGGGCAAGAAGGAAAATGTGGCTCCACCTCCACTGCTTCATTCATCTAGGAGAGCTCCTGACTCGTCACCTAGCTCCCTTCTTTCCTCTGCACAAATTCTGCAAGAGTTTAAGCTCCATCTCCCCAACACCTTTCTTTTCAATACGCTCCAGCATTCCACAGCTATACCACACAGTCCTTAACTGTGAAAGGACCTTCTGCTGGACTAGAGCTAAGCTGCCTACGTGGAGAACCAGTTCTTATCCCTGAAAAGCAGAACTGTAAAAGCAGCAACAGCAAACAGAAGGGAACTGGGTATGTTCTCATGGCCTTCCCAGTACCTTACTGCCACCAGCACACCATTAACAGAAGATGGAAATCAGAGGAGGGAAAGGACTTGTGCCAGAGCCCAGAGGACAGCAGGCAGGATGCCAGGTGCTGCCACATGAGCAGAGCACAAGGCCTGCAATGTGCCCGCTCCCCGAGCACAGGTGATACAGACCAGCCCCTGAACTCCTCAAGATCCCCCCAAAAAGCTCGGCATGTGCTTCATGCAGGTTTGGCACAAACAGAAAACAATTTCATATTGATAGTAAGATTTCTGAAAGCCAAACAAAGCCCTGTAAGATGTACATTGTTGCCTGCTAAAAGGCAGACAGAAATGATTTTTAACTATTCAGCATATTTGCAAATATTGCAAAGCTTCCTACATGTAACCTGGGCACTTCCCAGAGTAAAAAAAGCTTCTTTTTTTAAAAAAGGCAGAATGTTAAATGAGTCCACACCAAGACAAACTTTACACTAAGCAATTCATACTTCAGAAAATGTCAGTTTTAAAAAAAAATATATATATAAAACTTTTGCAAAGAACTATAAAAAGTTAATTTCTCTGAACAAGAAACACTGTTTAGAATTTTAAAGTAATTCACCAAACAAAGAATCCATTAATATTTAAGAATTTACTCCAACTTTCAAGAGCAAAAAGGGATTTTTGGAACCTGGATTGATCTTAAAAGAGAAAAGCCACTCTTCTGCCTTCCATTTTAAGTGTGCCTTTCCCATTTTAAACAGGGACTTCAAAGTGAAAAGTGTTTAGAACCCAAGACTCCTCTCTGAAAGAACTGACAACTCCAACCCAGCTTGCTCAACTTTCTCTTTTAACTTCTATTAGCCCTAATGACAGCAGCTTGCACATTCAGATTGAAATAGTATTCTCTTGACAATACTCAGCTACATTTTATATTTTGCCTTTGCTACATTTTTTTTTTTAGAGTGCTCACCAAGTTAATTTCAAAGTATCAATCACGTCAGATTTTACAGGAAGTCATTTTTATCAGGTCCCTGGAAAATTAAGCATGGTAAGAACAAGCTCAGATTTTCAAAGTGACATTAAGCTCCAAGCAAACATTTTGCCATTAAAAACCTCTTACTTTGCATATTCTGTTATTAAAAACAATGTCACTGCACGATCAGAAAATGCCAGACAGGATGAGAACTACCAAACCCAACAATTAGAAAGCTCCTTCTGTAAGAAAATAATGTCATATGCTTTACTATCAAATTGAACATATATTAGAATTACGAAATATTTTTCAAAGGAGACAGCAATGGTATCTTACAAATAGATAAAAAAAATAATCTGTAATTTGTCAGCAGTGTACAAGGTTTATTTTTGGCACAACAGCCCATGATGTAGAAGTGTTCCACTAGATGGAGCAGGACAGTAAAACCATCATGAAGGCCAAGCCCCTTGATGACCCACAGAAAAGTCAATGCCCAGCAATCAGGGATAAGAATTTTAGCTTTCTTCTGTGCATTTAGGGCAGAAGAAAATTTGTCCCTCTTCCAAAAAAGAATGCAACACAAAAGCCCCTTAGTGCCTAATGGCATTTACTTCCTCCTGCCATAGGAGTTGACTATCAACAAACAATAACCAGAAACAAACAGATAACCAAACACTATCAGAAATGTTTTGCCTAGTTTTTCCCCATTTCTATCAGCTTTACAGTAGCAAGACAACATTTACAGGATAGTTGACAGAAAATAAAAATCTCGTAGCGTTTTTTATTTTGTAGCAACTGAACTTGCAAAAAAATCCACGCCTAATGATCAAACACTGGTCACCTAACGCTAAAGACATCGCTACACAGCAAACAAATTCACACTAGAAACAACAGCAAAACTTCAGAGGCTCCTAAAGACCTGGAGTCGTGCAAGTCATAGTAAAATTATCTCCCTAAGTCACAGTAGAATTATCTCCCTGGTCTCTTTTCAAACAGAGGTAATTGTTGATTTACCATTAAGTCTACTTAAACAAATCAAAAAAACCCAGCACAAAAGCTTACAAATTTTATCAACTGTTCTTTAAGAGATGCAGTAGTAAACAAACCGCAGTTGTCCATCATCATGTGAAATGAGAAACCTGCATTTCCTTGACCATGAAACCTTATTTCAGCTTCTCCAAAGGAAGTAGAGAGTATACTAACAAAGAACAGTTTTAAGCATTAATATTCCAATTTAAGTCCTTCAGTTCTTGAATATACACAAAAGAAATACCAGGAATGATCACAATTGTCACAAACACGTCACTATTAAAAAAAAAAATCAGAGCCATACTATATTGCTGTATGTAACTGCAAACATGCAGCACGCTCTCCTCACAATAGTAATTCTCACAGTGGTATAAATAGCTGAAGAGAATGAATCACGATCAGGTGTCTGCATGAAGGCACACAAGCAGAAGTCTTGGGGACTAATCACAGGCTGCTGCCCATGACTGTTGCTGCCATCTCTTTGTTTTCAGATAAATAAACTGTACTAAAACCAAAACCTACAAACATGGACATAGTTCACACCAACACACTTTCCAACTTAATAAAAATTGCTACAGTATCTGAAGCTGCCATTTGGAAAGGAACTCGTCTCAGTGGAAGAAGCAGGAAATTTGGTCTTTGAGACAATCAAGTCAGTCATTAACATTCAGTTAAAGAAAATCTGTGTATCACAGTCAATATACATCAGAACAGAAACAGTACTTACTACTGTGCACAATCAATCAGTTGATATTCATTAGATCTCTCATAGCAAGCTTTTACACCTTCGTCTTGCCAAAGTGTTTTCGTATGTTCATAGAACTCCTGAAAAAGTAAAAACAGTATTATCAGAATGGATTATATATGAAGAGAATTTGTAAATGCTACCATATTGTTACCACTGTAATAAATGGTAAAGGATAGCATATTTGACAAAAAACTTCAAAAACTTTTTTCAAACCTGACTACAAGTTCAGCTGTCTGTCTTAGTTGCTTTGACTTTAATTATAACACTTAAATAACTGCTTCTCAATCATTTTGATTGAGTCCAACTTTATATTGAAAGAAGGGTTAGCTTTTCATTGATGGCAATTCTAATCAATACTATTTGGGAACATTTATTCTTTAGCTCATAATTCCACTGCATGTCATATTTGTTCAGCTGTCAAGATGTTTTTTTCCCCTTCAATGAAACACTACTCCTCAGTAATTCTTAGATATTGGTAGCAGATGATGATCAGGTTTTACTTGGCTTTCCTAATCAGTGAGGATCTTTGGGAACTATGCAGACACCTGTATCTTACTTAACTCTGTATCATCAAAAGTATTTGTAGAATTTATTATTTTACAGTGTAAAAGATATTGAACTACAGAACAAATACAGTGACACAGAGATAGTGTTTTGATTGTTTCAACCTTAAAAATTAAAAGCCAAGATAAGAAAGCAGACAGCCCAAAATGCAATGCTTCAGTTTTGCTGAGCCTGTAACACAAGTATAAAACACAACCAGAAGCCCATTCTTCTTTGCATATGAAAGATGCACTTTGGCTCCACCAGAGGCATGTGCAATATGTAATTGCGTTTCTGGCCATCAGTCTAAGAATTCTGAACAGACCCAAAAAGAACAGCAACAGCCTAGTGAATTAAATACACACACCACTGTAGGCATTACTTTTATCAACAACCATGGACTTCTTTTGGTTATCGCAGAGATTTAAAAACGTTGGGACTAAAAACTTTCATTCTGATGTTAATATGGATCAGGTAAAGTTAATCAAAATCAGCTTTTTTCATCCATGACACCTTAAAATAGCCACTGTATATCTTTTATTTCTCCTCCCACCTATTTTCTTTAAAATATTCTTTTTCTTTGAAATATTTCACTATAAATAGCCATTTTACCACTTCAAAGTTCCTCCATTGACTTAGCCTTGGAATTGCTCCCTCTCTTAGGGTATCAGTCTCTTGCATTGTTTTATTATTAGTGTACTACAAAGAAAGGGGACACATCCAAATGTGACTTCCAAGGTTTCACTTGAAAAATATCCTTTTGAAAAATTCACTTTCCTACCAGAATGTTAACTAACACCTGAACTGTACCAGAACAGTAGATGGCATCATCTTTAAACAGCATCTTAAAAGTACATTTAGCAATGCAGATTTTGAAACCATCCTCTTCTGGCAGGTATAAGATGCATATGCGATTGTGTGACGATAGATTATGAATACCAACGATGGAAACAGCGTATCAAAAGTAAATTTGGTCTTGCTTGTATTGCTATTTAATATTCACCAGCTGCACATACACAGCCACACTACACATCTAGAAAACTCGCTACGGTGTGATTTTGTTCTGATGTCTTTAAATAAAGATATAATTTTTTAATGTAGCTTTTGTATTATTTTGTATTATTTTTGTATATGGTTTGTATTTTTAAGTACCTTTTCACTTTGTTCCCTGCTTTTATGAACTGTTAAAAACCAAAAGGATTAAACTTGTTTTGGACGTAGATGAGATTTTACTTGATTTTTAGTACTTGTAGATTGTACAACCATTTGCTGTTAAATAAAAGATGAAACAACAACAAAAAATCTCAATTCCAGGCCTCAGTCTTCTTTCTTCCACTGCTGGAATTATGTTAATTGGACGGTTTCATTCTCAAAGTTTTCAGTTTTTGGGCAGCTGAGGAACTGTCAATTACTTCACACCTTCAACTATATTACAGCACAGTGAGGAAAACATCTTTCCAAAGCGAGAGTAGAAAGAGAAAGCAAAGGAGAGAAGGGGAATTACCTGGAATCTCATGCTCTTTGAATCAAACCCATTTTGGAATAGTTTTATGTATTTATCTTTGAAAGTAACAATAGCCTAATACAGAACATCTTATGACTCACAACTTACTACTACAAAGCTGGGAAATTGAAAAATTGAGTTGTCAGTTGTATGAGATCTTTTTGATGAAACAGTAGCTGATTCAAATGGACACAGAATCACAGAATGTCTTTGGTTGGAAAAGACCTTCAAGAACATTTAGTGCAACCTTCGACCCAACACTGCAAGCTCACCACTAAACCATGTCCCTGAGCACCAGGTCCACACACCATTTAAATGCCTCTAAGGATGGCCACTCCACCACTGCCCTGGGCAGAACATTCCAATGGTTGAGAACCCTTTCAGTGAAGAAATGTTTCCTACTATCCAGACTAAAGCTCCCCTGGTCCTGTCACATGTCAGCAGGGAGAAGAGGCTGTCCTCATCCTTGCTCCAACCTCTTACCAGGTAGTTGTGAAGAGCGAGAAGGTCTCCTCTCAGCCTCCTCTTCTCCAGACTAAACAACCCCAGCTCCCTCAGCCTCTCTTCACAGGACTTGTGCTCCAGGCCCTTCATCAGCCTCGTTGCTCTTTTCTAGCCACGCTCCAGCACCTCAATGTCCTTCTGGGAGTGAGGGCCCAAAACTGAACACAATATTCAAGGTGTGGCCTCACCAGTGCCAAGTACAGAGGGACGATCACCTCCCTATTCCTGTGGTCACAGTGTTTCTAATAGAAGCCAGGATGCCATTGGCCTTCTTGGCCACCTGCCTGCACTGCTGACTCATTTAGTTGACTATCGACCAACACCCCCAGGTCCTTTTCCAACTTGCAGCTTTCCAACCACACATCACATCCCCAAGTCTGTAGCTTGCCGTGGCATTGTTACAACCCAAGTACAGGACTCGGCACTTGGTCTTGTTGAACCCCATGCAATCAACCTTGGACCACTGACCCAACCTGTCCAGGTCCCACTGTGCAGCTTCCGTATCCTCCAGCAGATTGATGCACCCACCAAGCTTGGTATTATCTGCCAGTTTACTGAGGGTACATATAATCCCCTCATCCAGAGCATTAATAAAGATACTGAAGAGAATAGGCCCCAGTACTGAGCCTTGGGGAACACCACTGGTGACCAGATGCCAGCCAGATTTAGCTCTGTTCACTACCATTCTTTAAGCCCGGCCACTTCACTTACTTTTTTCACTTAATGGGTTTCCCTTACTCTACATGATCATTCTTTAATCTTTCTAGAATGTTTAAACACAGCCAGCATCCACCTGCATTAAATATTTGATGATCACTCAGCTCTCACAAGGCGAAAAGTTTCTTTGCTTTTTATTGCAGGGATTGGATCTTTTGTAAATTCCTAAAACTACACCAAGACGTGTTTAGGTCTCAGATCTTAGCTAGGTATATATTGTGGTGCAGAACAGCCAGCCTGACTTGAATCTGAGACATGCTTTTATTCAAAATATTGCATGAACATTTAATATGTAGCAACCAAAGACTTTGCCTTCATCTACCTGTTCCAGTGTCTCCAGGAGGAACAGAACTGGTCTACGCTTTAGGGATTATTTTATTAACAAGTTATGAAGGTGATGCTGAACAAATGAAAACATTCACTCTAGTGACTATCTCGAGGAATTTTGAGAAGGGTCCATGAATCCACCTTCCCTTTAGGTAAGAAATAATGTTGGCAGTTGATTTAGTCTGCAAACTCCATCTGAAGGCATCTTCACCTAGGAAAACATTCTCTCCAGTCATCACAAGCTCTGTTGCCTTTGCTTCTTTGGCAACACAGCCCTGCACATTTGGGACTCCTAACAAGTGGATTTGGAGTAGGTTTGGTGTCAGTGACATTCCTGTCTCACGTATCCTCCCATGTAACGTTTTGAAAAGCACTTCAGAAAACCCCACTGTAACCTTATGGTTTGGAAAGGACATGGCAAGCACCTCAAAAGTCCGTATGACTACTAGAATGGCTTGGGTTGAAAGACAACTTCAAAATCATCTAGTCCAACCTCCCCCGAACTGAGCAGGGCCAACTGCAACTAGAGCCGGTTGCTCAGAGCCCCGGCAAACCTCACC
>WTSP01012546.1:28713-55528 GCA_025331215.1 Actenoides lindsayi | reverse complement strand
TCACCACTAAACCATGTCCCTGAGCACCAGGTCCACACACCATTTAAATGCCTCCAGGGATGGTGACTCCACCACTGCCCTGGGCAGACCATCCCAATGGCTGAGAACCTTTTTGGTGAAGAAATGTTTCCTAATATCCAGCCTAAACCTCCCCTGCTGCAGCTTGCAGCCCTTCCCTCTGGTCCTGTCAAATGTCACCAGGGAGAAGAGGCTGGCCCCCTCCTCACTCCAACCTCCTTTCAGGTAGTTGTAGAGAGTGAGAAGGTCTCCGCCCAGCCTCCTCTTCTCTGGGCTAAACAACCCCAGCTCCCTCAGCCCCTCCTCACAGGACGTGTGCTCCAGGCCCTTCATCGGCCTCGTTGCACTTTTCTGGACACGCTCCAGCACTTCTGTGTCCTTCTTACAGTGAGGGGCCCAGAACTGAACGCAATATTCAAGGCCGAGCACAGGGGGCCGATCAGCTCCCTGTTCCTGCTGGCCACAGTGTCTCTAATACAAGCCAGGATGCCCTTGGCCTTCTGGGCCACCTGTGCACACTGCTGCCTCATGTTTAGCTGACTATCGATCGACACCCCCAGGTCCTTCTCCAACCTGCAGCTTTCCAACCACACATCCCCAAGTCTGTAGCTTGCCATGGGTTTATGACACAGGACCTGGCACTTGGCCTTGTTGAACCCCATGCAATTGACCTTGGCCCACTGATCCAACCTGCCCAGGTCCTGCTGTAAAGCTTCCCCACCCTCTAGCAGATCCACACACCCACCTAGCTCGGTGTCATCTGCAAATTTACTGAGGCTACACTCAAACCCCTCACCCAGATCATTAATAAAGATATTGAAGAGAACAGGCCCCGGTACTGAACCCTGGGACCACCACTTGTGACCGGACACCAGCCAGATTTAGCTCTGTTCACTACCACTCTTTCACAGCCCAGTCAGCCAGACAGTTTTCTGTCCAGTGCAGAGTATTTATCCAAGCCTTGCACCACCAGTTTCTGAAGGAGATTGCTGTGGGAGACACACCATTTAAATTTCCAGTCTGATGAAGATAACTTACACCAGACTTCAAATAGTTACTTGAACTATCTGGCAGAGATAGGGTTATAAAATAGATACCTACTTCAAACTGAAGTCAGCATCCGCCAAACCAATTATCTCTAAATATACCCCCAAATATTCACTTCATTCTGTATTACAGTAAATAAATAACTAGGCAAAGATAAGCCTATAGAAAATGCAATAAAACATAAAGATTCTTTACCATCTACAAATGTACATTTAAAGTGAAAAGAGGCAGCATCTTAATGAAAAAAAGTCACAGCATAGTAAAACTCTGCCACAAACCCAAGACACAAGTCCTTGCTCACTACTGTTTCTCCCTACAGCGATGACATTCTGCTAGAGAACTGTTATAAAGCAATTATCTCAAACAACTCATGATTTCCATCATACCTTGTGAAGAAACACTTGGAGTAGTTTCTGCAATCAGACTTAAAATGGTATGAAAAGTAAATCCAGTTCCTGGCCCTAGCATAAACACATTGATAACAAAACCTCTAGGATTTAGTTTAAGAGAACAGCTATGTATTGTTCAGAAGAGTTCTCCCTGTATTTTAAGAGTTCTTAACTTTTAAGAAATATGTGGATTACGATAATGGGATAATGATCAATGTTTCTGCCTTGTTAGGTCAAATCAGCAATAAAATACTTAATACTGCCTTTATGTCTGTTCTGCTAATCTGAACTATAACCAGCAACACTTATGCAATCTTTCCAATATGATTATTAACTGTCCATGTGGGATGGAAAAAGTATTTAAGTCCACATTCTTTGAACTTTTTATTGGCATTTCAAAATCAGGATCTACAACAAATAACATGCAAGAGATTATTATACTAAGACACGGTGGGATTTTTTTGGGGTGGGGTTTTTTTGTGTTTCTTTTGGTCTTTTTTGTTGCTTGATTGTTTTAATTTTGTTTTTAAAACTGAACTACAGGACTTGTAATTGCCAAATATGAAGGCCTTTTATTAATAAACAGTCTTTTGTTTTTAGACCCCATCAAAAGTATCTCCACACATTTTGGGACTAATTCTAACCCAGCTTACACAACTGTAAACTAGGAAGGTGTACACCAAAGAAGAGCTGAAATCAGGCTTACAGAGTTCTACTCTTGCTTTACTAGAAGCCCGCTTGTACTAGTGACTGATTTTGGAATTAAGACATAGCAGTTAGTTGCAAAAACCCAGATTCTCTCTCCTCCCCAATACACCTACACTAACCACAATTCTGAAATAATATTTAAGAAAAATAACGTAAGAGATCCTCAGCATCCCATTTGAGTCATGGAATGTAGCCTGAGGCTACTCTCAGGGAAGGCAAGTAAAACCACAAGATTTGTTATATATTTAGGTAAATCAGGGAATTCAGAGGCCACTGGGAAAATCCAGCTAGCAACAGTTGGCAGGTTTTGTTTATTTGTTGGTTGGTTGTGTTTTTTCTCCCCCCCTCCCCCTTTTTCCTCCTTCTTTTTCTTTTTTTTTTTTGGTGAGTTAAATAGGTCTAATTTGTATGAGATCACTAAAAATAATTAGTTAGGAAACAAATTAACCAGAAGCAGTAGGCAAATTTCCTGAAAAGAAATAGCCAGAAAACTAGTCCTTACATGTCTGGTTCTTGTTTCTGTAACACTGATTCATTTGCTGGCACATTCTAATATAACAGCCTCTACAGCAGCATCAACACAGGTTTCTCTTGCACTGTAAAATGGAACTCTTAATGAAACAGCTAAAATAAAGAAACAATACTAACTAACAATTTGGTTTGTGAAGACATTCCACAATAAACAGGATTTAAATGTTAGGTTTCAAATGATCCATAGTATTTGCATAGTACGGTTTTATTATGTTGCCCTATGCATACTTAGAACAGAGAAAAATATTCAAGTTCTGTCATTTTCTATTAGAGAAGAAAAAAAAAATAAATGCTGCAGTTACACAATACACACCCAAGATCCTGTTTAAACTACAGCTGAAGCTGTGTAAAGCAACAAAAGTCAACACAAGCAATGACAGCATGGCATCACCAAGGAAGGTGAGAAGTGGATTCTTCCTAAGAATTATGTCAGGATTGTAGCATTTATTTACCATGAGACCAGACTTTACACTCTTCCAAGTGCTAACATAACCCTGAAGAGGGAGAAATCCTTGCGTAGAATGTTTAGGGAAAACAATGTCAACACAGATCTGAACAGAACAAACAGGGCTTGATTTTGGATGTGTTCAGGATGGGCAGAGGCACAGCCTGAATTCTGGGCACTAACTACAGGCCACGCTTCTGAGAAACTGTAAAAAACCTCAGAGAAAATCCCCTCTTTGGGTAAAACTTCTCTGGTCTTAGATAACTGAAGTACCAAGGACCGTGACTTGCTGATGGTGAGGAAGCCTCACCTCTCATCATACTGTCACACTGTGATAGTTAGAAAGTGGCACTGATGTAAAAAAGAGGATAAATGCATTTCTATTAATGTTTTATTTATTAGATGACACTTTCTCCACCTGCTGAAAGTTTCCCAACACAATAAGACAAGAGGCAACATTTGTACATTGCTGGTATTGGCTTACAGGAATCAATGCAGACCTCCAGAGGGAAAAAAACATCAGTGGAAATCACCATGTAAAAGGGATGAGTGGAAAACAATACTTTGTTCTAGAAAAATCTTACTGACACAGTTCTGGATTAGAGAAGGGGCAATGCAGAGTCTAAACAAGTTACAAACCTACTTGTATTAGAACATTTCAGTAAATTGAATAAATGGCATCAGGTAATCAATGGTTTTATTCAAAGTCAAACCAAAGAAAGTGTTAAAGAACTTGGAGGTTGAGCATTTTGGTTGTTAAAAAAAAATAATCCTCAAGAGACAAACCCTAGGCCTGGGAAAAAAAGAAAGGAACCAAGATCAGCTTTTGAGAGGCATTTTAAAAGGATAAAATATTAGCAGAAAACGAAAGAGAAAAATCAGACATACTGTCTATGAGGGTTTGTTCCCTCTAGATATATAAATACTCAAGAGATTTAAAAAAAAATGTTTATGAAACACTGTTTTATAGGTGTTAGGACGTTGGCAGGGAAAAACACTGTCCCAGTTCTTGTCATTATGCCACCATGTTCACAGGAACCTTAGTATGGACACGCGACATCACCTTTTATTTGTAAAATATAATATAGGGTGGATCTATCATTAGAACAGGTTATTTACTAATTCCAGTAAAAGTCAATGCCATTAAAAAAACCAACACCTTACCTATCAAAAGGTGTGTACAACCATTACACAATGTTGTGGTTAAAACTGGGATTCAATTCCTGGGCAAAGTTCACTGTCCTATGGAGTTGCACATTTCATAATAAGAGTTTCAAATAGGTCATCCACTTACAAACGTGATGATTAAAGGTCAAACCAAACCAGCTTCTAACTGTAAAATTGCATCTCAGAGGACATTTGCTTCCTCACGCACTGAGCTTTCAAAAAACAACACTGACCATTGGTCTCAAACTTCTTTACAATCCTACTCTGCAAGGTAGGGGGGGGCACATGAACTTTACTTTCATGACAGTCAGGCAGTTCTGCTGCATTCCACTAACAAACCACATCAGAAGAGGACAAGGTCACAGGACGGCAGGGCAGCACTGTGCATTCCAAGACAAACTGCACAAGTTGATTTTCTCCTTCCAGGATAGGTAAATACACAGCAAACTGATGTATTTTTCATTACTCATATCTGTAATCACGTGGTTAATATTGAATGTAAGGCCACAAGGAGAAGGATGAATGGCATCTTGTCATTCTCCCTGTGTTTGGGCAGGGATACTAGAATGTGTTAGATTTGTCAAATCAGACAGTTTAATAAGCCACTTACTTGGATAGGGAAACATCTGCATTCCTAATGGTGTGAACAAGTGTTAATTATTGCTTGCTATTTTAGGGAAGATACGCCGATGATATCACAAAGGAAACACATACCTACAAATAGTTGAAGATATTCTCCAGTTACTGGCAAGTGTCCAGAGCTGAATACAAAACTCTTTGGGAGAGGCCAGAGTACTCAGCACTTCCCCTAACTGAGTCAGAAATACTTTCAGCACTGATTCAGCCTCATTATCAATAGTTTGTCGTGCTCAGAAAAGAAGAATGAGGCCGAAATATTTTGGGTTTCTGCTTATAGTATCTTTACATTTCTAGTAGCCAAATTAAAGTGGATATGGCTACAACGGGAAGGGAATTTTATTTAAGAAACTTCTCTGAAGTTTTAACTTCCATTTTTCCCCTTTAAGAGTTTCAGAACACCACAGAATTTGAGAAATGTGCCAACACACAATTCCGTACCCATAATCTACAAAGTGTCTTTAGTTAACAGGTTTCACTAGCATAATATCACACTATTTCTCTTTCTTCACTATTGTATGAAATATAATTTTTATTTGTGAATAGTTAATTTAATATAGTATTATTATAAAATATTAATATTTCTCTTCTTCACTACTTTCACAAGAAGTTTAATCACCACAAAAGCTTTATCTTTTGATACTAGAACACTGCTCAGTGTTAATCCTTTCACACAACTCCTGTTTAAAGCACATCCCACTCATTAGGGAGGAAGAACTCACTTTGGGTGAGAGCACCAAGACGGAAGTTGGCAGATACAGACCATACTCCCCATTTCATCAAGATTCCTCTGCAATTTTTAAACCAAGTAATGAATGTTCCTCTGCTGCTTCAGAGTATACTCATACAGAGAAAGAAGGCAATTCATTAATGGATTAAACTTACTGATAGCATAAAAGGCTCACAAAGAAGTCTTCTATAACATTCCATCTCTCTTGGGGCAGTAGAGAGCGGTAATAGAAGCATTTCAACCATCAGCTATTTTTGCAGACCTCTGGCTAAGAAGGAAGGTTTAATAAAACTCTGAGAAATTTCCTTTGAGCCTTAAATTAGGGTTTGGAAAATGTCTTTCATACTATGTCATTTAGTTGCTTTTTGTGTATGAATACATAATAAACTTAAATAGTCAAACCAAAAGACCTTATTACCTTATGCAGCGCTAAGAACAAATGCCATTTCAAACAAGGGGTTGAACCCCAGACCATACTGCAACTTTGCTGCTCCCTTTCAGGTTGGAAACAAGAAGCCTATTTCTGCCAGGAGCTTCCATCAACAGAAAAAGGTGAAAGATAAAATAGTTCCTCCTCATCCTAAATTCAGACAAATGCCAGGGACAGGTTGCTAATCATCTTCCAATCTTTCTGAAGGAAAGGAAGCTGTATTCATAAAAGTGTTCACAGTCTCATAATACAGTATACTTGAAGAAGCCAAGCTCACATACACTTAAATTAGATTAATTAAAAGCTCTGTTTATTTGCTGAGATTTTAAGACTGAAAAGCTACCCAGTTTCCTGGGAGCTTAAGAAATCCTCAATTTTAACGGAACACTGAAGAAGCGTCATGTACTCTGCAAAGGCAAGTTGAAAACCCTGACAACCTGCTGCTTCTCTGAACAGCAGGACTCACCAGAAGAAACGTTTGTGTTCAGCAACCATGATACCCATAACAGCTCCAGTCAGCTTGGGGCAAAACAGGATCAAAACTTGGGAGTCCCACATGCAGCAAACACCCGTTCATCCACACACCTTCACGCCCCCATGAGCTCTCACCAACTTCCAGATTGATAAGGGAAAAGGCCTGTGCTTGTCAAGCTCTTACAAGATTTGGGACCTGACCTGTTTTTTCAAATCCATCATAACTTCATAAACTCCGTGATGCTTCCCCTTCTATCATAAACTTCATGGCACTCCCTGCTGCTCTGTTCCATGTTAGAGTATCCCTGTTGGGAAGTCACAGATGGCTGCATGTAAAAAGGTAACTTCCCACAGCTTGGCCATACTAAAATATATTGTATTTGGTACTGGCATAATGAAAAACAACTTTAAATGTAGCATGGAGGGACACGTGCAAAAAGAATATTCCACAGAATCAATATGTATAATAGATCACAGTATTTTTCACTTTTTTCTTTTTAGCTACTTCCATGCTCATGTAAGTTCATCCTTTACTCATCTGACATAACGTAAATTAAATTAAAATACCGAAGTCGTGATCACCATCACATTTTCAAGTCTTTGTATGTTACAGAACTTTTAAGCCCGAGGGCATTTTTTATTATACACCCAAAAAACCCCATCCCCAGGGCAATTAGCACATTTACATGTTGCTTAGTCTGCATATAGCCTCTCACACTCAAGTCGTTGCAATACCCGGCAGCCTCACAGGTCAAATTTTATTTCACCTATGCATACAGCAATATTTTGTGACAGTCTCTTACTGTGATTAAAACCAGAAAATGCTCAAGAATTTCTATATTGAATTTACGCTTATTTCCTGTTTAATTCAGCTGAAGGCTCTTCTATTTCTACAGAAATTGAATTAATCTGTTCTTGTTCTTTAAGACTGCTCTGAGGAAAACAAAGAAGATGTATCAAGACGAATTAAGTCATGATTTCTTCAAATGAATTTCTAAACATGAACTTATGAACCTATAAATATGGTATGGTGGGAATTTACTGGGTAAAAATACAAGGGCAGAATAAAGCATTATCGTTTACTTCCGAGACTAATCAAATAAATAATGAAGAGAAATATAGGGTGAGTTTTTGTACTATAAAAACAACTGCACTACAGAAAAGATCTGCAGATAATGGCATTGTCTAAAGTCAACGATTGTAGATTCTCCAATTTAAGGAAATACTTTATAGCATTTGAGCAGAACTACGTGAACACCTCAGTGAAAGCACTGCAGAATTCAAAGGGCACATTCCTTTCATTTTCTAGCCAAAAATATCTTCACTTCACGTACAGAGTGTGTTTTATTCTATTGCATGTAACAAACTGAAGCATAAGAAGTAACAGCATCCTCATTTTCACCGCAGTTAGAAACTGCTGCTACTGTCAATAAAGTCTGGATTAGCAGGAGGTGGGACAAGAGCTGTTCCTGCAGGTGCTGCCACGTTTAAGAATCAAATCAGGTGAGCAAGAAGTACTGCAGCAAACAAATCAAGAGACTAATCACTATATGGAAAAGCAAGGCTAGTGAGTAAAGCTGCTTAGCTCTTACACTTCATCTCATTTCTGCTTACAGATCTCAGACGGGAGACTGGTGTTTTTTAAATACACATGGACTCATTATTGAGGCTACATTTAAAAGGCAAGGTACTAGAATATTTCTGCTCTTCTGAAAGACTGGCCTAAATATAATTTAATTTCACTGAATACTGGCTTAACAATTTATGGAACTCCTCCTATAAAGATGCCACGAGCTGACAGCTTTCTACTTGCTTCAGACAAAACAGGTTCGCAAGCTCTTTCCCACCATCAGCAATTGGGAAAACAAACTCTAAGAGAAGGTGAAAACTAGGGGATCTAAACTTTATTTGAGGAAATGAGGTCAAATAGATATATCAACAAAAATACGTAGCCTTCATTACAAGACAGCAAGATAAACCAAATTTTATATTCAAGTAAAAATATGAAACCCTGACTTAAAGTAACAAAATCAAACCTATTACGCATAACATCTAAATTGGTATTTCTCAAAGCTTCATGCTAATTAGTTGGCATTCATTAAATAAGGGGATTTCCTGATCCTTACAGTCTGTGTTACTTTTGCTAAACAGACGGATATTGTATCACTAGACATAAGCAACTGTAAAACTTTAAGAATTGTTTTAAAATGTATTATTTCATCACCATCAATTACGAATGAAAAAAACACTGTGGCCACATAGTATTTCTAAGCATGATGCAATGGGCTAGTTCACAGCTTAATTAAAACACAGGGTACTGCAGACTGAAGAGGAAATTAGAAAAATCACTTCCAATAAACAGGTTACCAATGTCAGAATTTGCTAGATACTGCCATTCATTTGTGAAGCATTCCTATCAGGCACCTATCCATCTGGGCAAAAGATGAGAAATTTCAGGAGATTCATTTGCAAATCATTACCAGTTATACATGTTTTAATTATGAGAAACAGAACTGAAGTTAAGTAGCTGCCTACCTCAGAGTCCCTGTATTAAAAGAAGACTTCAAAAGAACCGTTTAATTAATCTGTACTCAAGAATTTATTTCTGCTATTAAAGGATATGAAAACCAGCTTTATTTAAGTCCTGTTAAACTCTGATCAGGTAAACTCAATTGGATTATCTAGAAGTCCATTTAGAAGGAGCTGCTCTGAGTAGATAAGATAATGGAGATTTAAAGAAGAGTAAGTACAGATTATTTCAGAGGATCTAGTACCCCATCACTCTGCTGATACTCTCTGTAATACTCACCATTCCTTTTTAACAACATTAACATTCTTGAGTTAACAGTACTTCACATAGCCACATTTTCTACCAATTTTACACCTCAAGATGCATCTCCAAATTATATATGTATTATCACTATTTTACAGAAAGATATACAGGGCATTTTAAAAAAAAAGTAGATACACCATTGAAGTAACTTGCTCAAAATCATAAAGAGAGTCTGGACAAGAAATAGCTACCCAGACTGCATACAGGCAGACACCCAAGAAATCAGGCTCTGCCTCCTGCCACCCACCTTTCCCAGATTCCCATGGGTATACCCAGCAGAGGAAATGTTTTGCCTACTTGCACACCCCCAAATCTGTGACATTTGAGATAGCCTCATGGGAAATGTCCCCCATTAGAGTATGTTTGTCGTTACATTATAGAGCTAGTGATGCTGTCAAACCAGAACAGCTCTCCTCCTTCTCCACGATGTATTTAGACAGGAGTAATAATATATCTATCATTATACACATCAGGGTGATTATCCACAGGGACAGATCATTTTATTCCGTTGCCTACGTAATAAAAGAACACTTTTGGCAGCAAAGAGATCCTAGTTCCCACCTTTTCTTATAAAGACTAAATTCTCTTGTTACTTTCTTGAAAAAAAAATTTGTGTCAAAACCATTTCAAGGATTCCTACCCCCACCTCTGACCCTGCTGTGCATTAATGCATTACACAATTTGTACCACCTCATTTGTACCACACTGCCTTCGGGCCACATCGTAAACCAGCCCTCAAAGCTGATTCCTGTAAATATAACCTCCCCAAAATAGAAGAGAGAAAGAGTAAGGGTTACCAGGGTTATTTTTAACCTGGATCGGTTCAATGGTCTGATTTACACTGGGGACCCAGTGGAGGTTTTTTTGGCACAAGCGAGGGTGGCACATCATGGTGTGGAGGAGAGGGAAGGGATGGCTGTGGGCAGAGGGGATGCTAAGCTGGCTTTGAGGCTGAAGCCAGAATGTGGTAAAGCTCGGCCTCAAGGACACAACTCAGAAACCATAATAAAACCGTTCAGCAGCACTGGTAGTGGGAGATTCAAACTAACTACAATGGAGCAGTGTAATAAAAAATAAACTGGGACCAAAAAACTGCAGACAATTTCACCAACACCCTAAAAATGATCACATCTCTTGGAAACATGTCTTTTCTTAGATCTACAGAGCCATAGTCTGGACTAATTCCCCAATTATTTTGGAATTCAATAGCTAATATTCTGATTCCATAAGTTTTTGAATACCATTTTCTGAAATTATGGTAGTTTCAAGAGACATCCTTCTCAGCAGAGTCCAGATCAATTAAAAATAGGTAGTTGTAAATACTGCCTATTTTCAATTTTAAAAATTCTTAATTTGAGAGGGAATGTTCAGCCTAGCATTGCACTGTGCTATTATGTTTAGCTTGAGTTGTTTATCAATTCAACACAATATGCTCTATACAAATTACAGATTTCCCATAAGTCAAAAACTAGAAAGCCAACAGATGGAGAAACAAACTGAGAATTAGAATTTCAGAATACAAAAGTTGTTCTTGGGATCCTAGATATGTAGAGGCAGACCCTATACTATCATCACACAGGGAAGCTCCTACATTCTTCCTTTACTTTATTCTGCCTTTCACATTACACTGAACCTTGCTGTTAAGAAGCTTGAATTTAGCTCCACCTGTACAACAGGTAGCTATAAATGCGGATTTTGGGGTGTCCTTTACATTTCATTTAAAAATATTCCTTCAGGTACAGAAGAAGGATGAGACCTCTTATGTTCTAAACAAGATGTCCTGTAGCTGGAGAAGCAATTACACAGTCCTAATGCTAACCTCTATATGCATCTGCACTGTCTTCTAGATAGCTTTCTAAAGTCATGTTTAGGAAAAGATGAATTGGCATTTAAAGGGAAACAAACCAGACTTCTGTTTTACAAGAGTACAGCACTAAGTACTTGGAACCCAGCACTAAGTACTCGGAACCCTCAAAGAGTATCTCCTTGGTCCATGAGTATTCTTTCTCTTTCTTCATGTTCTTCCTACGGCAGTGAACAGCAGCATCAAATACTATACTGAGGAAAGTAGGTCTTCATACCAGCTTAAATATGATTCCCCATGAAGAAAACGGAAGAGACAGAAAGCAAGTTCTACAACTAAAAATAGGCAGCATTGCATACGGCTAACATTGCTGAAAATTCTCCTCCCCTCTTCTGTATTAATACACTATATAGGAAAAGGTTTGGCTGCTAGCTTCTGAAATTCTCCCACCACAGCACTGGAGAAGTAGATAATCTTTCCTCAGATATAAAGCATAACTAGCATAATAATATCCTTTCCATTTGCAGAAAATTATTTTTCTTCAAAGTACTTTCAATTTATCTATAACAAAGTCAAAAATATTTTTATAGAGATGCCCAAGGATCATGTATTCCTAATACTATCCACTGAGACTTGGCATCTAGGGACATTCTAGATCTTAACTTGATTGAAAATATGCAATTAAAACACAGGTTCATTTTTTCAGGTACTAAAGGACTATAACCTACTTTCAGACAAACCATATACATATTAGTTTTTATAATCACCGAGGGCTCAGGGAGCCAACAATCCTCCTGCAAAATTCGTGGCTAATGTACATCCAGTTTAAAACCTCAACTCTACAAACATTTACATTCAAAACAGTTAATCAAGCCAATGAAGCTAGCAACTAGTTGAAGTTATACACACGCCTAAACTTCTGTAGACTCAGGGCTTAAAAGTTTAAGACAATACCTTTGCTCAGAGAAGAAAGACTAGTTTTATTGGAGCACTGTTATTCCTGAAGTTGTGTGTCATTCAACACATCAAAGACTCTTAACTGAATTTGAAATTATTTATGGACCTGGTAAGTATATTTCTCTTGCTTTAGACATAAAGAGCTTGCTACCACATATCCTACCAGAGACAATACACACTGAATATTATTTTTCACATAAAGAAGTTAGTGTAACTCATACACACACTTGGCTTATTCACTAATCACTACCCAATTACCCCTTGCTTGCAGGGGAAAGAAAATATTTTTAAAATATCAATCACTTCATTCCAAGTGAATGAAAGAAAAAAACCCAACCTTCCAAGACAGAAGCAACAAGAAAAATCATGTATTTCAGTACAAGGTAGGTCACAGGAACTTGTTACACCATTGTTACAGATCACAACCTGAACTATCACAAAACAATGGGCAGTAGGAGAGCTGCGGGCACACAGCCAGTCCAAGAGCACAGAGGGTGGAGTAAAGAGCCACTGTCTTTACTCTCAAATATTCTCCTGAAACTATCTTCAAAGCATAATTTTTTTTTTTGTTCCCCCAGCAGGAGAGATCATCCATGAAGGGACCAAATATTCTCATAAATAACACTGACAGGAATGAAATTAAAGAAGTGTCAATTTAAAAATCTTAAACTCTCTAATTTAAGATTCTTTAAGATAAAATGACTAATATTACACTTATGTGCTAGAGAATAACCACACATTCTCCCTTCCACCAACCTGTCTGTGCCTGCTTAACTTTGAAAACTACTGGATTTGAAGATTACAATGCCAGTATTTCCACTTAACTGTGAATAGCACACAACTTCTGCAAAGTACGTGGGTTTGGTTGTTTGTGGTTTTTTTGTTTTGTTTTTGTTTCTTTTTGTTTAGGTGTTTGGTTGGCTGGTTTTTTTTCTTTTAATAAAGGCTGACCAAGGCAGAGATATTCCCAGAAGCAGCGGCAGTTACAAAAAGTAACTGCCATTGGTTTCACAGACCAGCTTGTTCAGTTGTTTACAAATCAGAGTTATGAAAACCTTGCTGTGGTGCCAACTATCCCACATCTTACTACTATTTGCACTTGCACGTTCCTTTCAAGCGCCTGGGACTGACTAGTGCTGGATAGAAAATTCTGGTGTAAATGGATCATGATTTTGATACGTCATCACAATTACTACGCTGAGCCTTCTGGACCAGTGAACAGAGATAGAATACAAGCTTTGAAACACTTCTGTATTACTGCAAGTACAAGGTACTTCATGGTAATTAATAAAAATATCTTCTTGGTGTTTAAGAGTTCAGTGTCGGCAAACTATTTTCACAGGCTTCTGCTACTATAGCTTGGTTGAGAAATTGACCCCAGTGAGTGGGCACAAAGTTATACCATCAACCAAATAATTATACTTTCTGCGTTTACTCTGGGACTGCTGGCATTTTGAATGATTAACTAGGACTGAGAGGACTGAGGCAGGGACGTAGTGTGTGTAGCCTCTGCAGAAAGCCTGGCTGACACAGCTGCCAGAGAACGTGTCTGAATCAGCAAGAAAACTACTATATTCTTCCAAAAGAAAGAAACACAGCATCACTAGATGCTAGCTAATCATCAACAGATTGCTGTGTGTATCTTTGCTCCTTTTGGGCAGGGCAATTCCCAACAATATCCAAACTTCACTGTCAGCACCGTCCATCTCTGCAGCCGATTATTCCAACAGAGCACAAGAAAGCAGAGAAGGATCTCTACGTTCCTAAAGGATCAGCTTGAATATTCTATCAGCATTACGATACACATTATTTGATTAGCACTGACCAAAGGCACCTACCATGGTCATTCCCAAAGAGCAGCTCACTGGGGTTTTTCATATTCACTACAGTGCAGTGAAATACGATCATTGCAAAAAAGCAAGACTGCAGCCAACCTGAATTCTTTACTTACCGGTGGGAAATCAAAGTCTATCTGGTTAGCTAAATTTAAGATGTAGTCGATTCGAAACTGGTTCTCCGGATTGGCTAGTTCAACTGGAGGTGCCAAATTACCCATTGCTGTCACTATTGTCTGCAAAGAAATAAAAATGAATATTGCAGAGTGTGTCTAAATAGCTAGCTTTGAATAAATAAAAACAATAGTTCATAAGTTTACCTCTATAGCTTCTTTAATATTGTTTTTAATATCCTGAATTTTCATTTTCTTCTCCCTGTAATAAAAAATACATTATTAAATTTATAAGCCATAAAAGTAGAGTATCTTTGTGAAACAGAACAAGAACTTGAAAAGTATTGTCCAAACCGTATTGAAGTGCTCTCAGATGTTAAACATTTCTGTAGATACCCTTGATTAAATACCTCATAACTCTTCTACTTGAAAAGTAAACATCTATTTTTATCCAAAACTCAGTATTGAATTATGCTTAAATAAAACTTACTGCATTCTCAGACTGAGACTAAGACATTCTGCAAAGTCAAGCAAATTTTTATTCATTTGAATGTGAAATACTAGACATACATACAAGTTCTTTAGAAAAGCATAAAGTGGACACCAATGGGGGGGGGGGGGAAGTAAGTTATTAAAAGAAACAAACGAAAGGAGACCAAAGAACCTCAAAGTATAAAAAAAAGTACAAAAATGATGTCACAGCAGAAAAAAGCTAAAGCATAAAACTCAACCTGACAGAGACATTCCAACAGTTTGGACATAAAATATAAAATAAGTAATAAAGGACTAATCTATATTTGTAAAATCACCCTTTAACTCCAAGCAGAAGAGTAGGCTACAAAACCACTTAGAAGGCTCTGAGCATTATCATTTGGGATTAACTGCAGTCAAATTAAAAAGCATTCCAGACTCAGGGAAACTGGAGTGTAAACCATTGCCTCTACTGTGTTTGTATGTCAAAGCTAGCAATAGTTAATTCTCAATGCTGAACAGTGCAATCAAATGAAATTTATGATCAAACATTTGGTATAACCAGGAATTAGCATCCTAAAGGTATTACTAGTATCGAGCCTGTAAGTTGTAACTTAATTGCAATACATTATGACAACATTTTTACATTGTTAATTTCTTGCTATACACAGCATAGAATTACTGCTTTGGGGTAAACCAAGTTAGCCATGTAATTACAAAAAGAAATAACAACCAAAACAACAAAAAACAGCTAAATTGTCTAAGTGACCTTTTAACCTTCATTAAACTGTTTTTACAGAACACTTTCATTATCTGAATATTTATACCAAATATTTTTAACATTTTTTCTTTTTGAAAACTTAAATTTTCCAGCACAGTATCCTGGAGACTTCCAACTACCAACAGTATGTTTTCTTTTTTTTTACCCTTTAAAATGTAGCACTCACACTTTCAGCTTACAGACCACAGCTTGAAAACTCCATTTTACTGAGTTATTTAAGTACTCCTATTGCAAATGCCTTTTATCACTTCTTCCTTTCTATAATTACCCACAACCAAGAACCAAAACGAAACTGAAAGCACATTCACCAATCACAAACGAAGAACGGCAGGGGGAAAAAAAAAAAAAAAAGAGAAGTACTGATTAAATAACGAGGCAGACGCAGCCATCCAAGAATGGTGGGAATTTTGGTTATCAAATGAAAGATTAATGCAGCTTTTGTAAAAGAGGCAAGGAAAACACCGTGCCAGCTGCACGTTACGCTGCCTTTGAGATACAGCCGGGGAGGATCTTACTCTACATTCTACAGCTGTAAAAGCATGACTGCAATGCAAGTGCTGCTCTTACAGATGGAAAGCAAACAGCAGCATCAAATCATCTCGTTCGGGATGACTTAGCTGTGTAGAGAACGTGTCTGCTACAGTTCTGCTCCTGATTCAGACAGAAACGTGGTTATCGCTGAATGTCAGCTCCTCATTGCTGACCACCACACACATTCTCAGAACTTTGAGGCAGGGCAAGGGAAGGTCAGTGAAGCTTTAAGAATGAAATTATCAATAACTGAATGTAACTTCTTGGTTTCCCTAGACTTCTTGATCTACCTACAGACCACCTTATTCCTGAAGACTACCTGGTTTTTGCTTTAGGGATTTGGCACCACTGATGGGAACAAGGCAGTGAGCCATGGAAGCCCAAAAGCACTGAACTAGGGAAAATAAATACAACAGGAAAGAAGAGGAAACATAAAGGCCTTTGCACCCTCTTCCTTCCCATCTTCAATGCTTTCTATCACCCTAGGTCTTAAGAAACAATCCATTCCACAAACCAAGTGTTATGGTAGGTGTCCAAATACTGTTTCAGTTAGTGCACATATGGCTGCAAAAACACCAGCCCCTTTGTTTTTTAAAAAGTATGTTCCTCTATTTAAAAAAAAAAAAATGTAAATAATGGTATGAAAGCAAAAAATGTTTATCAGTGACAATGTAGGGAGTTGGGCTTGATTTTGCCTTCAATTTTCAGCTGGATCCAGAGCTTAGTGAACATACATCCAGATTCTCATTTGTTAAACTGTGGGGTTTTTTAAGCACACTGTAGTTATATTCTCTCCCCTGGAACACTTGCAGATAACTGTCTCAAAGCACCAGCCAAGTGCACATTTGCCTGACTCTTCCATACCATACAATAAAAGACAGTATCTTTATTATAGGTTTTGGTCACACTTTCACATTTACACCTCTTCACTGATCCTTATGCTACTACAGCAGCACTGCAAAGTGATAATGAATATGGAGTGATGTAAAACTCCAGCAATTAACAAACTGCTTGATAACCATCATCATCTTTACAACAAGAATACTCATAGTTCCTATTTCTGGTTTTGTTGCCATGGCCCTATAGCATGTCTGGTAAACAAGGAATCTTATTACACAGCAATGAATGTATCATGTCATTTTGTGTTTTGTAATGTTTACTAAGCATAAATTTTCCATGACAATGAGATACTTCATTCTTCTGGAACTCAACGTGTTCATCAATCACTCATCCAACAGCTTACATACAACTGTAACTTCTCTTCAAAAAAAGAAAGGTGAAACTCATTTTATTCAGGGAGTAATGAAGTGCAGTAAACAGCAGCTAAGCCCCACCTCTGCTGTCCCTTTGCTTTGCCAGCATTGGTTTTGAGAAATCCCAGCCAGGCTGCACCTCAAATTTCCAAAAGTAATCGAACTTTATTTTCCCCAACCACAAAGACTTCAACTTAGAAACAGATTGTTGCTTTTTTTCTTTCTTATTCCTGGGGGCTGGCACGACAGCCAAAGCTACAGCAGAAGAAAGCTACGCTCCCGAGGTGTTCTCCTCTGGAACGCAGCGAGTAGATTGGGAATGGCACCAGGCCTCCCAACGACTGATGCCTCTGCAGGCCTCTTCTGGATCTTTAGATGCCATGGGTTAATAAGGTCGTATTTTTAATCTTGTTTAAAACTTTTGCTTAGGCTGTGTAGGGTAGGCCAAACAAAGCATTAAACTCTATTAGTTGAGGATTATAAGAAAAATCTCCAATCCTGCTGTTTTCAATATTTAAATGGGCCAAAGCAAAGCTGCACATAGCTTTCAGGAAAACTAATGAAGTCTATTTTAGGTACTATAAAAAAAGATGACATTTTAATTCAAATAAGACGAAATTAGAATGACATAAAGAGACAGGAAAATCAAATATACCTTGAAAACAAACCTAATCAGGTTTCAGTGAAGAACTTCACCTGTGGCTCAGCTTTGCTATTAAGATGGCAACATTTTTACTCAGCCTTGATGAAATTCTATGCAATGAACGCATTACCAAACAGATTATCAGAAAGCAAACTAATTTACTTTTAATGCTCATTTCTGGTTTATCTTACAGGTAATATGAATAACCATTACTTGGAACTTAGAAAAAATATTTCAAGTTTATAAAGAACGTTGCAGAGGTCCAAGAGCTCAGCTCACCCAGTATAAACATCTCACAGGTAAAAAAGTATTTAAAAAAAAACCAAACAACAAAACTGTGCTGAAATGTAGGGTCAAAACAGAGTAAGAATTTAAAAAATCAAAAGAAACCGGAAAAGAACTAATAAATCCTGTGACTCCTTTATGCCATTAATTTAAATTCCTGAAAACAAAGAAGTTTGAATTTCTGGGTCACCACTGACAGGTAAAGAAGCCGGATGCCTTGTTGCAAAGTGCTGTTCAACAGTCTGAGTTAGGACAAGATTCAAGAGAAAAAATACAAAGACCTACCTAGTTTTAAATCAGAATGTAGTATATTACTTCTTTTTTTCAGAAAAAAATAGATAGGTTTTACAAGCAGAAATGAAATGATACTTTTTCTTCAAGCCCTACAAATCCATGATAAGATAGCTAGAAAAAAAATCTGAAACATGCAGAGTGTAAAGCAACAGCAATAAAATGTATTTTTTTCCTTTAGAAGGAAAGATCACCACAATAATATGGCATTATCATTTTAACACATATCAACTAAGTCAGTGGGAAAATTCTCCCCACTTTTTCCCCAAATCCCCTGATTATACAGGAAACACCACACTTTAAATTCAGGAATATTTTAGGAACCAAACATTAGAAGTGCCATAAAGAACACTGTGAAGAGATGAATTTAATGCTCTGGGATGCATCATTTGTGTGGAAGTAAAAAGACTTTGATCAAATAATATGCAAGAGAAAAAGGCTTTTAATGATGGTAAATTATGATTTCCAATTAATCCCCCTATGAACATGGCCTAAAAAAAGAAACATACCCTGGAACATAAATACTTACAATGTGAATACAAAATATTGGAACATTCTTTACACACTGTGGACATAAAAGCTAGCTTTCATTTTTGAAAAAAGTCATTTTCTTTCTCAGTTTGTCTTTTAACACATGATTTCCTATGTGCAGCCTTAGCATAATAAATAATGCTGTATAATGGTTTGCAATTTAATAGTGTGTACACATTATTTCAACCCCAAATGAGCCTGTCCAGAATCCTGTAGGCTGTGTAGCAGCATGGGTGGAGTACACCATGCAACATAAGGACACCTACTGAAAACGACTGGCTTTGTGTTATATAAAACCCCTCCAAAACTATGTTAAAATGTCCTTTATGAGTTATGTTCCAATTCTTTTTTGGTAGTTCTCAAGATGCTATCGCAAATTAAAAAAAGCAGAAAGATTGTCTTTAAACTTGTATGGCAAAATATACATGCCTGGAGAGTATAGATAGATCATTTTAATAGGGCATATTAAAATGTAGTCACATAATGTTAATACAGAGCATTAGCTTTTGTATTCTTTACAAGGCTGTTAACAGCCTGGCTTCTATCACCTTCAGTGATCAGTATAATGCATAATTTACCTTTATTTCTGAAGCAGTGTCAGACTTCGCTCCCTTTTGAACTTGCTGACACAACTCCTCTATCTGGTGAAAAGCTTCCCTTGCTGGTGCAAAGCACTGCCAGTTAAATGAATCAATTTGCAAGGGTAAGAGCCAGAATAAAAATCTTACCAAACAATTCATTTGCTTCTGGCTTTTTGTAGGAGAAAATGAGATTGTTGTGTTTCAACACAGGTGCATCTCAGTTTGCTTTCAGGTACTACCAACAAATGTGAATGCCCAGGGAAGCAGTCACAGGCTGTCCCCTTCAAAAGCCCATCGCAATTACACGCTGAAAAGTTGATGTATCAATTTCATTTTAAACCACGATTCAGTTCTTTGACAGACAGTCAGTGCACTTCCCAGGCACATGGGCTTTAAACACAGCTAGTCATCAAAATAGCGTCTGATGCAGTGAAACAAGCACATGGTTTTCAGAAGCATTCCATAAAATCTGCATTACATTTGTTTACTGCACCTGATGGAAGTTAACAGAAATGCAAACAGCATTGCCTGCCAATCCACCTCAAAAACAAAGCAGTGCAGTCAAGATTTTCAGACACAAGACCACAAGCAAGGAAATTCAATTGGGATTTTGCTACCAATCCGCATTACAAAACTCCTGCAGTACTTTACAATCCAACAATAAGATAACTTTGGTTTAGCAGCCTGGGTTATTTCTAACAAAACAACACGGCAATTATCTCGAAATACACAGCTAGAAAGGCAAGCAGGACAGAGGCCAAGTTAGAGGCACTTGAAAACGGGGTGAAATAGGTTCCTAGAGCATTCAGAGGGAAGCTGAAATAATGCATTTCAGACCTATGTCAAAGCACCGATTTTACAGACAGAGCTGCTAAAATGCAATAGCAAAACCCACTGCGTATCTCCTGCAAATCAAACTCGTAATTTTTATCACACCACAGAGACACCTCAGCAATTTGCCAACTTCAAGAGATTTTTCTGGTTTGTCTTGTTGAAGAACAAAAAGGACGAGCACGCGTGGTACCGAGGGGTAGGAGCTGCCGCGCATCGGCCGCGCAGCAGTGACTCTGTACAGCTTCCGACAGGAAATAGGATATAATTGGGTCCTTCCTTGCAGAAGAACTGAACGAGATTTTCTAACCACATTACTACTTTGCTCTTGATAACTCTGTCACCTTGTAAGATGAAGTAAAGTGACCCAAAGGCAGAGCTGGCTGACAACACGTAATATGAAGCACTCTACATGGTCGATGCCATGCTGAAGCACCTCACTGAAACCAACAGACCCTTCCTGTTGCTGGATGCAGAAATTTAGTTTCCCCTCCCCAAAACTATGCTCTTCCTCTTACACCCTACCCCCCACATCATCTATTTCACTTTGAAGAGTCTTAGTTTTATCTTGCCAAGATTCTGGGTAATAGCAAATTGTGCCATCCAGCTACCAAAGATGATTTACTGTGAGAAGAAATAATAAAAACACAACAAGAAGAGCTATGAGACTGGACTGCTCTCTTTCTCTGTAAATAACACCTTTTGTAAAAACAAACAAACAAACAAACAAAACCACAATGCAAAAAAACCCGCCATAGGTTGATGAATTCTGTCATGATACTTTGATTTAAAGATACAGTTAATAATTAATTCTGTTACACAGATCTATTTATATTCTAAAGGATTTGGGAGAACTTAGTTCAAGCATCCCCTGAAGCATAATCACTTCTGTGTTCACACACAATGCAATCTATAGAATTGACTGACAGGGCTTCCACACAAGTTCTCTTTCAAACATTGGAAAAAGAACTATAAACTGCTTTGCCATTGCTTGTTTTAACACATTACAGTATTTACCGCCATGAGTTACATACAGATCTTACTATGTGGCCATAAATAGATGAACATATGATAAGAAATACATGCACGAAGAGATACCTGCTGTTTACAGAATGACACAATCATCCTCCAAGTTAAAAAGCAAGAAATACAAACTACTGAACCACTGCTAAAAACCTCATCACAGCTCTGGAAGCAGAGACAACGTTATTACTGATGATTACTTACACTGGAGTGTCAGGGGCCAGGGGTGTCACTTGTTTCTTATCTTGGGAACAGTACTGTAATGTAAAACTCTAAAAAAGGCATCCCTAAATACAAACCTAATTAACTCAATGCTTAGGTTTATTTTACCTCTGCTCACTGTGATATCCCAGATGTAAAGGTAAAAGTGTAACTTTATTCTGCCTCCATGGCCATCTGATGTGAGGACTAGTAGTGGGCAGGTTTGGCTCTTGATGGAGTTCTAGAAGCCAGGAGGGTGGCTGGACAGACAGTTGATGGCTCTGTCCCTGTCCCACGGGCTGCTCCAGCAGGCAGGAGCAAGGCACCCTGGTCATCCCATCTGCCCAGATGGAAGTGGCACAGAGATGCTATTCTGGCTCTAAGCCATCTTGGGGCTCCCCTTCAGCTTTGCAAATTCCTATGTAAAACCAGTTTAACTGGTTTACAGTCCCTTTATAGCTGTAAGTGGCACAAAGAGATCATCACAGACCCAATACTAAGAAGCGTAATTCTGCTTATGCTGCTCCATTTACCTCAGCTAATTAACTAGCAATAGTTTAGGCAAGGAATGAAAATAGAAGTGTTCACAAAGAGCTCTGTGATGTACGAGGTTGACAAAGGCCCTTTAAATTCATACCCCACAATTAAACACCTTTGCAAATTGCAGACTTGGTCCTTAGTTCTTCAGGTAGGCACACAGAGGATAACGCACCAGTTCCGCTTTCTTGCTCTAAAGTGCAAGCAATTAAGCATATTATGATAAAAGGTGTCCTCAAAAGTTTAGCATTCTCTCTAGATACTCAACACAATAATTAACAAGGCTAGACTCTTCAGAGCACGCTGTGTGATTCTTTTCTGATATGGCAGGACACCTCCCAGAATCAGCAGGAACTGGAGGACTCAAGTCAAGCTTGCTTGCTTTGCACAATTCACTATTTTGAGATAACAATTTCAAACTGCTGTCAGGAAGCGAAAAAACAATGTATTTATTTATTTATTTTAGCACTGTGAATGCGGTCATTATTAACACAAAAAAAAGGAAACACACATAGTGGCCACGACCCTTCTGAAACCTTTATGTCCAACTGTGCAATAGCACTGAAATGCAACGCACGACACCTCTCGGCACATACTCTCCGCTCTTTCAAGCTGTCTGCTTGTACAGCCATCCTTCAAGGCAGATCCAATCTACCAGGGTCTCCTAAGTTACACCATTAGGTTTATCAGTCTCTTCACGTCCAGAAAAAATCCTGGTGTGCAAGTACACCCTGACCAGACGCTGCAGTGGACAGGAGGTAGCAGCACCTTCTGCTAAAACTGGGGTATTTGCTGCATCGTTCATTGTTTCACCCTCAGTACTGCAGAGACTCCTCTTAAAAACACAGAAAGGTAACAGCAGAGTTACTGGGGGGTCATGGTCTTGTCTCAGTTTTCAGGCACTTCCAGTGCACTTTTCTCTAAACTTTGAAATATCAATCTGATGGCTGCCCTACGAGCTTCCTTTGCTCCGACACTGTTTTGTAAATGTCCATTATCACCGTTTCTTTGACCAGGATTGGGTGTGAGGCTTTCCAAAGAGGGCCATCGTGGCCCAGAGCTCCTCAGGGGCTCATGTGCAATAATGAGAGAAATAACTCCTATAATGACTGATGACCTCACTGCTACTTAAAACTATAAAAGTACACAGCTGATAAAGTGCTAATATTAAATGGAAAGAAGCCCTAAAATAAAAATGGCTGGAACACTGGATGCCAAATAAGTACAGACACAGAGCAGCCAAATCAAGATGCAGTGTGGTAGGGAAGGCAGTACCCAGACAGGGGAAGATGTTCAGCCCTGAAAATATCTTGATTTTTTTAGTGATTATGATCTCCATTTTCATCTGAAACACTCCTGGAGTGTGATACCATAGACAGGTGATCTGGAAGGTGCTTGCCTCTAACACTGATGAAACACAGCTTTTTAATCCCAAGCCCTTCACATTAGCAGGGAAGACACAGATGTCAGAAGGACAATAGTAACAGAAAAAGGGGATGGCTCAAATTCATACAATAGGGTGTCCTCCCAGAAACAAGGTAAATCCTACAAAGCACATTTCTACAAGCATTCACTGTAACTTCTGCCTGAAGTACCTACTTTTGTTCTCATTCTATCTTTCTGATTTCTTCATTTAATGTGAGTAAAGGCCACTAAAATATGCAAAGAACTTTAAGTGTGATAACAGCTTTCCAATTTCACCAAGAGAATAACTGAGCTATTTTTTACACATTGGGGATGTACACTGTAGTTGTTCAGAAACAAACGTGCAGTTAATGTTTGCTAATGCAACATCTGGGAGAATTATTACAACATTCAAATGCACGTGTGCTCATAAAGCTTCAAATTTAAGTGCAATTTGATCACAGAAATTCTTACAGGTACATCTGATCAGGGCAAATACGAAGTGTCATTGTGTCATCTGATCAGTAACAGTTAACACCAGGTACCTGCAAAGAGCTATTTGCTACCAATTGATAGGTTAAACAAGAAAAGGACAACAACAAAACACAAACAAACATAAAATCCCATAAAAAACCAAACAAACAAAAAATCCCCCACCAAGCTATGTCAGCATCAGCACAGAAAATTCAAAATACAGATTCAGCCGTAAAATATTCACTCAGCTATTAACTTCAATGTGAAAACTGAGTTACAAAGAATAATCAAGGGATGAAACAAAGAACGCTTTCCTTTCACTGTGAAGTGACCCGCAAAATGACTACATTTTCCTGAAAATTTTGCTTCACTCAGAAAATAATCTAACATATTTCACCTTTTTTCCTCTGTTACTTCTTAAAAATTCAGCTGAACTCTCAATGACCCAAACCATTTTCTTTTCCAAATGCTACAGGACTTAGTATTGCTAGTCCAGAATGACAGTCCAAAGAGGAAAGCAGTTAAGGCGGTGAATTTAAACTTTCAGCACCCAAACAACTAGGGGACAATTTGGAAAGGAACACAGGAACTGTTTCTTAAACTATGCAGGTGTCACAGCAAGCTGACTTTAGATTTCAGTGAGATATCGATGTTCAATGTTTTGTTCACCACACTACTTTCACTGAATCAACTGTTTTCTTTACAGCTGTAAATCTGGAATTTTTACCACTGACAAAGTCTGAATCAAGGAAGATTTCCAGTTATCTGCAAGGATGAAGAGCCATCAGGTACATGCAGCTTTAGTTATAAGCCTTAAGGAAATGCCTAAATGCTTACAAACATCAGCCAAAACTTGAACAGCCCCTACTGATCTCAGGCTTCGGGAAGTTCAGGTTCACAGTCACTCTTAGCACTGTGCTGTCCTATCCAAATGGTGATTTCCAGCATACACTTTATTCAAACCCAGATTTCAACAGAAAGCTAGTTTTGTGAAAAGCATGACAGATGCCATGTTTCCATTTAAACAATTAGCACAACGTTCCCCTTGAAATCCCCAGGAAAAAAAATCTTGTCAAGTACTGTTAGCTTTCAAGAGTTGTAGTGGTGTATTTATACTTGCAGACAGTGTATGGATTTACTATGACTGGGGACATAAACGGCATTTTTAGAACGCAGAGTAACTAAATAGTGGAGTGAGCAAATCTGAAAAGCTGTCCCTTAAAGATGCAGACTAGAACACAGAGAGGCAGGTGTAACACAGCACAGAACAAAGCAAGGTAATGACAACTTTGGCTCTAATCCATCAAAGCACTTAAGCACATGTTTAATTTTAAGCACATGAGTAATTCTATCAACTTTAATAGGGCTACTCATGGTTTAAGTACTGTGATGGATGGGGGCCAGAATGTACAAAATCTTTAAGAATGCTTCGTGGTCTGTGTTAATATAAAGAAAAACCAGCATTCTTCCACTGCACAATTAAGTTATAACAGCTTTGGAAGCTAAATTTACCATAAATTGAACACAGCTCTTTTGTAAACACAGAGATGCAAGGTATTCTGCAGTCTCTGAAGATAAAATATGATGCAAGTTCTCAAGCACATGATGTCCACATCTCTTTAGTTTGCTCTTCTTTTCCTCTGATGGCTCTGGGTTATGCCCATACATCACCTATGCCCAGCACAGTTTCCTTTGAAACAGAAGGGATTGAAGCTAAGCAGTCTTATTCAGAAGAGATCAAAAACTTAGCTACTAGTTACACTTCCTATGTGAGATGCTACTAGATACAGTTTGAAAACATCAGTACTACAGCCTTTCAAACACAAGCTTGCCTGTACAGACACCAGTGTAAGAGTTGCAACTGTAACTGGCTTAATAGTTCAGTAACTCCTCAGTAATAGCAATTATTTTGAGTATTCAAAGCTGTACACGTGCCTCTCATACATGTTTATTGTGTGGCAAATTCAGATCTTTTTTAAAGTAAAAATATGATTTAAAATATTTTACACAGTCAATGTTAAAAACAAACCAACCACCAGCTCTGCAAATGTCTAGCTAGGACAGCCTCTGTAAATCAGAGGTGACTTGATCTCTAAACCACTCACTAGAAAATTCTGGATCTTGTTTTATCTGAATATCGCTCCAAAAATTGTTACCAAGTTTTAGAAAACAGTTTGCTAAAAAAGGAAGAGAATGGAACAATTTGAAAAATTCTTTACAGACATTTTCCAGGAGATCAAATCAGTCTCACTAAATAGTAACACACGGGAGTCATCTAGTTCTATCCCTGCACTCTAATGCAAGTCAGAAAAGCTCCAGAAAAATTTCAGTTATATAGCCACATTGTCCCAAATGTACAGTGAATTTCAACAGCTTCTAACATAGTATCAAGTAATATCTGCTCTGAAACAAACAATGGAGAAGAAGTCAAAGTCAATGAAATGATCCCTGTACCCAGGGACCACCTCTCCCCTCATACCAAAGGTAACGTTACAGTTTCTGTCTGCTCACCACCAAATCCCCAGCCAGTAAAAAACGCAGAAGGGAAATGCTTGTAGGTCTGTCTAGATTCTAGTGCTGCCTCAGACCTTTAAACTAAAATTTATTCCCTCCCTGACTGCTACCACGTAAAATTTGGTACAGTATAGGTTTTGCTCTGACTGTTTTTAGAACCTAAAATTAACACAGCTATTTCACTCCTTGATTTGTCAACAAGAATGATTGAGAAAAAATGTGTGGTTAGGTTTGAGTTTTGTTAATTTTTTTTTCCTTTCTTCTTTTTTTTTTTTTTACTTGCTGGTGCAGCAAAGAGAACACAAAAATAAACAGCTTTTGTGTGGATTATGTTTTCTGAGATATCT
>WTSP01012546.1:0-28485 GCA_025331215.1 Actenoides lindsayi | reverse complement strand
TTTTATTATATATATAATGCAATTGAACTACACATACAGTATATATAGTGCAATTATATTATGTACACTGCTTATTAGATGGAATTTACAGAAAATGAAGTAAACTAGTAGGGAACTTGAAAATTCCCATAAATACAATTTAAAAAGGGAATGCCTTAAATCTATGTCACTACAAAGTCTCTAATTTTTCGCCAGATTTCTCAGCTTATTAAAACAGTATATCTAGTGTGGTACACCAACACACTTTGTAGTGCTACTACTGGTAACATTTTAGCAGTAATTTTGACAATTCCTAACTTCAACAGCTTTTCAAGTTATCGAAATAGAGTTTTTTTATTATTATTTTTGTGTAATAAATTAGTTTGTCTTCTAGTACTCCTCCATCATTTGTGTATATCTGTCACAGCTCACTGTGTGAGAGCACAAGCTTATTATCCCAGTAGATAAGGGAATGGAGGCAAAGCAACCAAGTCTCCAAAAAGCAATTCAGAGTAACTATGACAGAAACAAGCTTTTTTCCAGAAAACATTCAGGGAGTCAAAGCATCATATTAGGCTCCTTTACACCAGAAGCCAAAAAGCAAACCAAAACAATACCACAGACTACCTCAACAACGATGACAACAACCTACACAGCATTACTGTTCTTTGAGCAAATTCCTCAGCATCACACACAACTCTCAACTAAGGTCATCTCTGTGTCAGGTTAATATGTCCAATGCTTTTATCACATTTTCCCATCTTTAAAATAAGAAATGTACTTCATCCTGTGAACTTCACTGTGTCTTCAGAGCTTCCAGCAACACTGGTTAATCAGGGTTCTCTTATTTTAGATTTAAACACAGACTCAGTGATTCTGCTCCAAACTGGAATCAAAACAGTTTCTTCTTCATTCAGGGTGGGTTTAAAATATTTTTTCCCAAGTCCCAATCATTTTTAAATGATCTTCCCTTCTACCTAGCACAAGTGTCAGTAAGCAGGTAATCCTCAACAAAGCAAGTCTACCAATATTCACTAGCAACAAAACACCTAGCTCTGTTATCCCTAAACACTGAGGTTTATTCTAACAGTTCACAAGAAGCTTCACAGATTAACACCCAACCTCATGTTTATAAAGGACAAGTTTGTTAACGTCACAGTCACACAACTTCTTGCACATTCTATGTAGTGAGAAGCAACTATAACATAGAGGCAGTAAGAATTACAACAAGCAAAAGTAAGTATGAGTTATATCCATTAAAAGAGTAACTGTATCAAAACCCCTGTGGACAGAGTTCTAAGTAACCTGACTGCATGGCTATGTACGTTGCATCTCCAGTATCACTAATGCTAATACTACATTTTTATGTAAAAAAAAGGCTATGCCAGAACTTGAGGTTACGAGAGCCACGGAGCACACTGCTTCCCACAGTGACAATGAGGCTGTGACAATGCAGGACTGGGGGGGGGGACAGGGTACTGAAAAAGACTTGCAGTAAGTTGACAAGCAGGGAACATCTTGTGCAAGTCTCAGCATTATTCTAAAAAAAAAGAAAATAATAAAATCAATTTAGCAGGAGAAAGCTTGTTGGTCTAAACCAACACCTGCTTTTTCTTAGCAAAGGTCCTCCCACTTCACTGGGTGACATTCAGTCCTCTGCAGCCAGCAACTGCAACACCAAAACTGTTCTAACACCTTCTGTAACCTCACTGGAGCGATGCTTTCATCTAGGGGAAAACTCTACCCTCTAGATTAGCCTGTTCCAACCCTAAACCTCTGAGGTACAATAACGTTTGCTAGGTTACAGCAAAGGATCATTTATATGAAATTAAGGCTGCCTTTAACATGAAAGAAACAGGTATAATTTATACCCATTAAGTGAACAACAGAAGTATTCCCATCTCCTACACAGCTCATCATAAACCCCTGTGATTATTAATCTTAATCAAAAGAGCCACGGAAGCACAGACTCTCCTGATACAAAAGGATTTAAGCTTTACTATCCGATTTCTGGTATTTTAAAGTCTTCTGTTTTCACAAACAACACCTATGTCTCCTGAAACTAAAATTACGATGAGGAAGTTTCCATTTCACCTTCCTTAAGCAATTGCCAGCATTTTTGGACAATCAGATTCACATTCTGAAGACATTTTCTCTGTTTTAGTCCTCCACAAAGTAACAGGAATGAAAAAAACCAAAGAAATTATGATCTTAAGAAAGGCAGTGTCTAAGCACAGCCAAATTAAACTTTAAACTCATCAAATCTAAATTAAAATTGTAGCTGTTAGCACACTCTCCTCATACACTCAGTGAAGTTCCAATGTATTTACAGATACCTTGACACACTTAAACAAGCAAGTTACTCTCTTAACAGTTCAAGAACTAACACAGAAAATTGTTTACCTATAATCAAGTTTCCACACAGAAGAGATCAACCATGCTGAATTTCAAAGCCAGCACTGGAAAGAGTAAGCATAAGGCAAAAATGCAAAGAATCAAATCTGTGCATAAAGAAATTCTCTGGAAGCAACTTAGCAGCAAACCCAAACCAGTCACCGAGGCCACACCATACTGGTAACGAACCCGAACTCTGATCTTTTAGTACTGTTTACTTCTGGTGGTCTGGATTTTTTATGTCTGTAGAGTTTATGTAAGTGTCTTTGTAAACCTTTTTCCATGTCCATGCTTTAAGGAAAATGGAAAAAAAAATAACTGCAATACTTATTTGTCTCTGTAATTGCAATCAAGCCAGAAGAGAGCAGCAAACCCAAGGAGCAGCACCACTCTGCAGAGGTCAGTTAGGCAGAAGAGATCCAGAAAAAACTATGCCAGCACATACTACTCCATCTTACCACTGTAACCACCTCGGTGTGCAACCACCTGTACAAACTGTGTACTCAAATTGCAACACTTCAACTGGTTCTAACTGTTCCTCTGCACTCCAGCCCTGCCACCTGGGAGGAGGCAGGATCCACCAGGCATTGCCAGCACGGGGAGATCCTCACACAGCAGCTGAGTTTCTGCACAAGAACTGCTTTGCTGATGGGAAGACAACTCAGCCCATGAGAACACACCATACACACATCCACCACCCCCCACCTAAATATATAATAAGTTTTAAAAGCCAAACAGAAACTGGTCTTCTACCTGCAGTTTGTCGGGTTACATTCTATCTAGACTGGAAGGTAATGTTGAAACATGAATAAAAATTCAAACACATAAATAGTTCCTGACAGTACCAGGAAGGTTTTTCTGAAAACACTTTAGCAAGAGGTACAGCCCAGAGCTCAACATGTATCAGGCAATAGCTGCCTTTAAAGTATCAGCCTGATTTCTGGATTTAATATGATATGAAGTATTTTCTTTTCCAGTTATTAAAGGTTTTACACTACCAGAAGTGAAGATGATATAAGAAAAATATTTGGAAATAAATATCAAATATTACCAGGCAACAACACAAACAAAAATACCCTCACTTCCTTCCAAGCACAGATATAGTCATCATCATCACATTAAAACCATTAGTGAAATTCTTCAGCCATCATCAGGAGTATTGTTTCAGGCAACAGGTTCCATCTATCCATTCTTGCTGTCTGACTTTAGAAGACACTGTCAACTAAAGACATCAAAAATACATACTTTATTTCAAGCCACCTAGGGCTCCATTTACAGAAAACTTGGGAGTCAATTTATTGAAAGAAACTCAAGCTTCTGTACTGCTGCTTCTCAAATAATTTTGTTCCAGGTTAAGTCTATGTAAAACTGCACTACAAGTTAACTGATGAAATGTTTTAGTAAATAAATCCTGTACATTTACCAAAACAGGGAAAAAATGGGGGGTGGGGGGGGATTAAAAAAAAAATAAAAAATCTTTCTTCAGTACAGAGGAGTTGTAGAAATGAATCTGAAAACATGATACACATTTCCCTTACCTAAATATTCTATTTCCCATTATGCCCATTCTCTTAAACTGTGTAGTAAAAGAACAATACTTTCACAATTCAATTTTACAGTTCCTTAACTGTGTTACAGCAAGCTATTTTTAGTTACAAAAGCTTCAGTGAATACAGTATGCAACTATGGTTTTTAGGCATAGTTAGGACTGACTCCTGAACTCCTCCCAAGTTAGCCCTGAACAGATGGGTAGATACAAAAAAAACCCAAGCCCAACCCTCTCTTCTAAGCTTCTTGTTTCATGTGCCTTACAAAATCTGCTTCTGTGCCAGGCAGTTGAATCTTACAAGATAGTACTTTCTAAGCAAATTTTTTTTTTTTTTAAGTTGGCAGAGTAGTTTTTCCACACAAGTTTCCTCTTATGCAGATTATTTCCCAACAGACACCAAGAGACTGAGTCTTTGCTCCTCGTGGAGTTACTTATTTTCAAACACAGCACAAAGTAGATACAGAGCATCTATAACCTGATTCATTACCCACTTAGTTCCCACTTGTGCAAACTTAAGCCCGAATGTATGAGGTATAAGGAGAAGACTTGAACAACTGCTCAGGTTAACAAACAGGTTGTTGAAAGTGAGTACCACCAAAATGAAAGTCTTTCCCATTTAAAATATCAATATTAAACCCCAAACATTTCAGGTAAAATGCAAATACGTGTGTTGTTTTGGGGTTTTTTATATCTGCTTAAGAAATGTTGTTTCTGGAAGCTAAGAAAGTTTCCCACAGGCCACAATCTACCATGATCCTGGACTTCCAGGGAACCCCACCTTTAGTACCAGAAGGGTTCACTTAACCAGGAAGGTTCCGTTTATAACCTGGCAGGTTAAACATTCTGGATCCAAGTTAGCATCTTCTCCAAAGCAGCACAAATTAACTGGAGAAATGCCAAACAGAAGAAGTCTGGAAGTCACAATGAACGCAGGGAAGAAACTTTCACTTTACTGTACTCAACAGCTACATGCATTTGGACTCAACCAGTAAGAATGACTTTTTACTGAGATTAAAATTGGAAATTAATTATACCTGAATAAGCACACTTATTATCATTTCCCCTGATAAAAGGGAAGTTATACTGCTGTAATTTAAGTCAAACTATGACAATGGCACTATTATCATGTCCTGGTCCTGACCTGACATTTCTAAATGGTAAGAGAAAAGTAAAAGATACAGTTCATACTGACAATATATAATATATGAGAATGTTAGGCCAAAACTGATGCGAGAAATAACCTGCTGATACTTGGCACATCAGTTAAAACATAGAGCACTCTGCTATAATTGCTCAATTACCTTCACAACATATGGTCCTTTAAATATTAATAACATTGTTTAAATGAGAAACTTATACACAGCTGAATAAAAATCTCGAGAGCGCGCGTATATTGCTGTAAGTTATAACACTGCACATTTCTTCAACAGTATTGCTTGGGCACAATTATTGATCCAACCAGCTGCTACCTTGGCTGCAACAAAAACCTTTGAGTAGCACTGAGAAGCTGTAGATACCCTGGCTCTATCAGAATCTGACTGACCTTAGCGGTGTCCCAGCTAATGCAGAGGTATTAACCGGGCAGCACAACTAACGTGCAAGATTTGCATTCAATTAATGGACAATAAAATCTAAAAAGTGAAACAAACCTCAAAGGAAAAAGAGAACATTTTAGATTATTAAGTATTAATCTTTTTAAAGAAACACACAGTTTCTTTTTAAAGAAAAACACAGTGAATGTGACTAAGCTTCAAAACTTGTTCGGAATCTCACTTCTTGGAGATCCTAAAGTGCCAGTGGCAGAGCCTGGCAAGAGACCTGAAGAGGAATCACTGCGAATCTCTCTCTTAAGCTTTTTCCCTAATCCTCCACAAGTGTCATTTCTGACACATGATACTGAACTACACAAACCATTGGTCTAACCTAGCGTGGCATGGATTCTTAGAAATTCTCTTCGTAGAAATTTCAGCAGACCAAGATGCCACTATGTTACAGAAAGCTTGTGCTTAGTACCACAGATTTGAATAAAAACATTAAAAAGAATTTGGTGAATCACCAGTATCTGTAAAATTCTAAAATATATTATTATTCATCTATATAAAACAGAGTGCATGAAACATTTATTGATTTCAGTAAGATAAGCTGCTTACTAGCCAAAGGGTAAAACATAACGTAAAGTGGAAAAGGAGAGAGCGAGAGCATAATACAAAATAAAGTACGTCTCCTCTCCCTCCTCCCCCTTAAAAATAATAGTTAACAAAAAATAAAAGCCACAATAAAGAGCCAAAACATTTTCCTTTGGCTTGTACTTTTACATAACTAACCATTCAGAGCGGTGCAATACCAATTTACATGACCAGTGCTGTCTAGAACACTGCTGTAACTCGGCTGCCGAGGCAGCACAGCACTGCTCACCAGGGCAGCTCTTTCACCCAGTCATCTGCAGCCGCAGCTCTCAGCTTGCCAACTTTGGGAGACAGCAGTTCTCAAACTTTTCTGTTCCTCCCTATTTCTGTTATTATAAGAACAGGCTGGATTGTACCTGGGCGAAGGGACACTGTGCAAAAGCTGCTGCAATGCAGCAGGGAAACCCAGCTTAGGAGAGCCAGGGCTGCTCTAGGAAAGCCATGGGTCGGAGGGAAGGCTGGATGAAGAAGCTGCCCTGCCAGCCCAACATGGGTCCTGTGGAGAGATGCAAGGATGGGTGTTGTGGTTCCCACTGCGCCCCGGGCAGATTATGCAGTGTAACTCCCAGCTACTGGGAGGGGAAAGGGAAGAACGTACCCCGCTTTAGTAATTGCTAACATACAGCAAGAAAGAGGAGGCTTTCCTCTGAAATGTTTAACATGCAGAATTACAAAACCTCTCTCTCCATTAAAAGCTTAGCAGAAAGAGCAATCAAGTTTATTCCCACAAGCTACAAGAGTTTCTTTTCAACACATGCAAACAATATGCAGAAATGCCCTATGAATCTGCTACCTGGAAATCAGATAACACAGATCTACCTACAGTCTAATGATATTCACTGGCATCGCCTCATGTGCTTTCATGCAGGAATTAAGCAAGACTTTTCAGGAGTTTAGACCTCCTATAGAACACAACACAGCCAACTGCATATGCTGTGCGTTTCAAGTATATTTATGAAATGTTTAAATAATGTATTTTAGTAGGTTATTAATAGTTGGTGTTGGCAGGGAAAAACTACATTTCACTAAAAACATAAATCATGTAAACCTAGTCATAAATATTTTTATGAGTAGGCTTTTTACAAAGCACTTACTGGCATTAGCTAGTCAATCCTCAACCTTTCCTAAGGGGTAGATTATGTATTAAAGTACATCCAAGGTGTGGCATCATATCAGTTTACCCTTAGCGGCAGTTACACTTGCACAATTACAGCGAGTTTTCTATCGGCTCCATCATTCACAACTAGAAGCCTAAGATGGTGCTGAATATTGCCAAGGGGTTGTGAGGGGTGGGGGGAAATCTCAGTAGACACCTTACAGTCGGAGTTGTGTAACTATGTATTAAACTGTTACAGGGGAAAAAAAAAAAAAGATAAAATGATCATTTTCACTCTATATGGTAATTAAGCAATCTGCAAGGTACGAAGGTAGCAGAAGTGTTCTGTCTCAAGCACTGTGCCTCAGAGAATAATTCATCTATGTGTCTGACCTTACTATGCATGTATTATTTCTGCATTAGCAATCAATAAAAAGAGAGAGGGGAGAGAGTAAGTAACTGGGTAATACTTTCACCTTGGCCAATCAACATTCATATCCAGCATTAATATTCAGGAAATGCCCCAAGTCTCAATCATTAATGATTAAGTATCACCACACCCTGGAATATTTTACTACATATCTGTATTGACATCATGAGATCCAAACTTCAAACGTAATTGCTTGCCATTTTAAAGATCTTCTTGGAATTAAGGGACGCTGGCTACAACAGCACAAACTCCACCTCTGTGCTGAGCAACAGACAACTGAATTAAAGCTGCAGGCTCAACTTCCAACTCCTCAGCAGTTTGAAGACATATTAGGGCATTTTAAAATATAAATAATGACCTTCTGGAAGACTGATTTTAGAAAATTTAAACCTTAAACTAAGAGGGACCCCTTGTATTTAATAAGAAGCAATTCTTTATCTTTCCACCTCACTTTGTGTCATAAATCTACAACAACTTTCCAAAGTCTCTACAGCCACACTCCTGAGCTTCCAAAACTCAACTTTTGGTGACCACTAGCACATGCAAATTGTGCTTGGAATCAAAACCACCCCTTGACACCCAGCATCACACAGGAGTCCCATGTTACAATTCTGTGACAATTGCTTCAGCAGGCTACTGCACACATAACAAATGCTCCTGCACCATGTAGACACTGCCTCTGTAGAGGGGAAGTGGTCCTGGATCCTCATCTCTGACTGTACTCACACATAACTAATGTCAACAACTCATGAATGGTTGTTGAGTCCTTTACAGGCTGTGTTAAGGTCTTGGAAAAGGCAGTTTCTGAATGGGCACTTCACCTATTCTTCCAGCAGTGACAGAAGTATGCCCTGCATCTGCCAAGCCCCTTCACATGTACCTGCTGTGAGAGGTCCTGCAAGTGACCTCCTACCAAATCTGAATTCATTAACTTTCCTCAACAGAACTAACAGAGAATTCAGAAGTCCAGCAACATTCAGGTAAAACTCCGTTGTAACCACTTTTAGAATACTTTCAAATGAAACTTCTTAAAAAAATGTAATCCAAGAATCAGAAGTTTCAATATTTAAATATTTAGCACCTTTTACAGGATTACCATTTTTAAAAATACTGAAGAGAAATCTGCAATGTCAGCTATTTACTTTCATTTTGCAAAAAGGACCCTTATTTTTTGACAAAGTTGTTCTCCACAAAGTAACTGGGTGTCCTTTCTTGGACAAAAGCTAGACAAAAGAAGAAAAGCAACAAGCAATATGTGAATACTTAGATGACATTTGCTTGCAAACCTAAAGTTTAAGGCACTGCAGTCATAGAGTACCATTCCACATACAACTACTATACAAAGGGTTAACATACAGTATGTAGCAGTTAATTATCATAGATAACAATAGTTGGAGTTCAATAAATTGGTAGAAGGATTATAGTGCAGTTTTATTACTACCTCCAACACTTTTACTGATGTGCTTATTACTTTTTTTATAGCATACTGCTCTTGAACAACCAGTTTATAATATTTACCCTTTTAAAACTAGGTGTACAGAGAATACCTATCTATAAAAAGGGCAACTAAGTTTACATGGCAATACTGGTGCAGCAAAAACATCATATATATATAGTAATTGCACACATCTTGCACAGACAAACCTACTTATAAGCCTAGAGGTAAAAGGCAGCTGCCAAAACTCACACTTTCTATTCATTACAAAAAAGCATGAACTAGAACTGGCCCTTTTCTCTTTGAAGATGAGGATAAAAATATCACCACTACAGTTTCCATATACACATCACACACAGACACACAGGCTACTCTTCTGTCTCTAAATTATCTCTATTAGCTGCGGTATGTCAAAAGAAATTTTAGTCCAACACAAGTACATCTTAGATGCTGAAAGTGGTGAAAATACTACGTATCACTGGGGTTTTTTTCACTATGTTTTAATCATTTCTAAGCTATTTCTTTTGTATGCCTCCATTTATCCTTAAACCCAGAATTATCTAGTATTTATAGTCCTCACATTAAAAGCAACAAGTAACCCACCACCAGCCGACTCAAAATTCACTGCAACTGCAGCTGGTGAAGAAGGTACCTCCCCTCTCACACAGACAGCAAAACCAACTCTTTCCAGGCACAAGCTCCTTCGGGTCTGTGATGCAGACAACGAACATACAGGCTGTAAGTCAAAATGCTCATGTTCTCTTAGTAACAGCTTAAAGTATCACACTACCTCTCAATTATCTTACACTCCTACAGAAGCAGGGTAGCAGGAAGTCGCCTTGCAACGATAAGCTGTGAATTTGCACACTGAGCGTTCATTTTTTGTGTTTATCTGCATCACACAGAAAAAGCCTCCTATATTACACTGGTTCTTCTTGTTCATTTTATCCTGAACAATGGCAAAATGGAAGCCTCTTGACAAAAGCACCTATCTGGATATCCAGCACGCAAAGGCAGACTGCGCACAAAACAACCCGAGTAGAAAAACCTCGCCCGTACGTGTCTTCCACAGGTACTACATGTGTTATTCAGAACACATCTTAGTTTGTGTAGAAACTGAACCAGGGACTTGACATATCCTCATTTCTGACCCATTTGCAGCACAACCCCTTCTTGTTTAACTGACAGCACACGACTTGGTAATTCCTGCCAGGCTGGCTGAGGGAAAGCGAGTGTTCAGTGTCAGAACCAGCTTTACAAAAATGCAACTCAAATTAAGGCAATCTTAAAATTCAGATACTTTCTAACTTACTTGTGTCATCAATAATGTTTCCTTAGTCGGCCTACGTGTAATAGTTTTCTTTTTGATCTGAAATAAAACTATCATAGAAACTTAACAATCTAAAACCAGAATCATTTTCCCAAATCAGATTTCATTTTGATTACGATATCTTGTGCTAGGGTAGTTTGCTTGCTGTTCAGATCACATTTCACACAGGAGACAGAATATAAAACCAAGCTCTGTTTATTACTTTATAAGCATTATCAAGTAATAAAGGACCTACACACAATCTATCATACTTGTAGTTTGGAAGGCCTTCCAGGTGATAAATATTTTAATGAAACTCAACATACTGCAGGTGCATCAGCATGAAATGAATATAGTGGTGGCTATTTATCAGCAGACACACAAAAAAAATCTCCCCAAACCTTCCAGTTAATCTGCAGTCCAACTGGAAACACAGGAAGTCAATACAGGTCAGAGAAAAATACATATACTAAACTAACTCCTGCCCTCTTGGGACTAAACCCTGCCCTTTGCTCTATGAAGCATAAACATAATTGTACTTTATTCACTGAAAGGAAAAAAAAATAGTCCTTATTTAACAATCTTCTGATTGCTTGATTGGTGATTGTAAAATAAAAAGCACTACTTAAGCGCTAAATATTACTAACTTTTTCAGAGTATCAGCTCCAAACTCACCACTCCTCATCACCTTCTCTCGTAACTCTTTTCATTCATGTCATCAGAAGGCATCTTATTTTCAGCAACAACTACTCACTACTTTCTTTTTTTTTTTTTTTTAAGTGCTGCTGGATGTGCAGAACTACTGTTGAGGTTGCCTGGCAACTAGTGAGATGTATCAGAACGAGAGATAAGGTCCAGAATGAATGGAATTGAAGAGAACTATATTTGGTTTCATTAAGAGATACTAATGCACTCGAACTATACGAATTTGAATTATCCACACTAAGGTCAAATTTTGCTATTTCTTTCAAAATGCAGACATCCATAATCACAGAGACCCACAAAATCCATTAAGCTACCTCCTCAGGCACATATGTGTCTGCCTGCACAGAGGAGACTTCAGAATCAGGGCTTTTACCTGGGTTAGCATTTTGGTACAGCAAGGAATAATAGGGTAACACAGACATTCACTAAGTATTTTGAAGAATTTTAGACTAGACAAGACAGTTGAATACTTCAGTCTGCCTTTCAGTCTGCCATAAGACACTGTACTTCTCCCTATACTTTAGTATAAAGTTGAAATTTCAAATGAATTAATTTTTCCTGAAGGCCACAATTTGAAACAAGGTGAAATTGAGCACCCAAGCTTCCTGCAGTGGTAGAGAACTCATCACAAAAAGTCTGACCTAGTATTTCAAGGAGGTCAAAAAAGCCTTACACAGCAGAAGATGGAAACACACCTAACAGTTCCTACTGAAAGAGTTTCTTTCTTATCTCAAGCTCTTCAACTAACTAACTTTATCTGGATCATGTGATTAAGAATCAACCAGTCTGGCACAAAAGAGGATCTTCTAAGATCACCTCAGACTCTGCTCAATCTTTGATGCTTCAGAAGGAAGTGAAAGCAGTGTTATAACACAACCAGCAGACTGTCTAAAGGGAAAAAACCAAAACCAAAAGTCAGCCCCCACATTCCTCCACCTCTCTGATGCCTGCAGGCAAACACAGGACTCCAACATTTCAAGGCTTCAAATACCAAAACAGAACTGCATATATCATAATGATGTTCAGGGTAACAAAAGCAAAAAGAAAAGCCCATAGCTGCAAAGGAAGTGGGTCATTTGCAGCACATGAAGCAGGCTTCGTGCTTCTCAAGGCCTGTGAAGCTGCCACGAGCATGCACACTGGCATCAGGAAAAGCTGTATCTCCAGAAGCTGGACTGAAATACAGTTTAAAAAGAAACCTGTCCTTCCCTGAGAGAGATCACGTGCGGCTTCCTCATCCACAACCAACTCTTTCAGTTAAAGTATCTCTATTGCTACGAAAGTGTATCTCATGGCTGCCTTCATTTGTAGGTATCTCTCTCACATAACTCTACCTCTACATGGCAATGAAATTGTGTTTGAACTCCCTGCTTCTGAACCTTGTGCAGCTCCTGTGGCCTTTCTTCTAAGTTCTCCCCAGAAATTCCACATCCTTCATGAAGTGAAGACCCCAGCACGGGATACACTATTTTAATAACACTCTTATCCGTGTTTGAAGTCCACTGGATCAGTCATGTTTCACTTTCCCTTTTTCTAGGCATCCAAGAGTGCATATGTCTTTTTGCCCCAAAAAAGATTCCAAAAGTAATCAACTAAATTGACTTTCACGTCCTTTTCCAATTTTACAGTCTACATTCTGACTCTCATGAGACTGTCTCACATTCAGCTGTATTAAAACAGATATCTGAAGTACAACTTTTAAACAAATTATTCAAATCACCCTAAAAGAGTAACCTGACCTTCCCAGTACCAGCTACATGGCCAGTTTGCAGAGGGGTTTCAGATTGAACTGGGACAGAAATCTAGGGAATGACTTTCTGTAAGTAACCACCGGTTCCCTGGAGGCTTTCCAAGAAGTGGTCCCACTCATTGCCTCTATTAACCACTGCACTGAGCTCTTTTTTTTACATCCCTGTAATATCAGCACTGTTAATTTCACACAGTGCGATTTTTAAAATCAAAATATAAGGTGATGTTACATCAAATACCAAAGTGGTTGATTTTATCAATCAGCTCTATAATTCTTTCCAAAAAGGCACAGGGTCATTCAACAAGATCTGACTATACGTGAAGCTGAACTGACCCCTAACGATCTCCTTCCTCTACACCCTTGTTGCAAAGTGCCCATATTTGATATCAAGCATCTGGGACATCTCTTACTTCAAGCGATGGAATGGTTCTCCTTTTTCTAAGGATTAGAAAGTAACATTAGCTTTCCCCATAGTTTCTCACACAGTTCCTTTGGGATTTCTGCCCAATATTTATTGAAAATATCCATATTTTAACAGGTTATTCTGATGTTTGCCCTTCTTACAGATGCTAAACTTCCTTTTCTATTTGCAGCAACTCACAGGAAGGATACATACTTTTTTTGGTAAGGAATAAAATATCTACAGAAAATGTTTCCTTTCTCTACATATCTAAGTATCATTTTACTTTCTGCAGTCAGTAATAAATCTATGCCCAAACAATACTATTGAATTTTTTTTTTTTAATATATTGTTTTCATATCATCCAAAATTATCAGAATGGAATCTATTAATCTTAATTAACAAAACAGTGCTCTCAGCTGATTCCAGTTAATCCCAGAAAGAAGTATATTTAAAAAAATTATTTGGGGATGGGATTGGGTTAATTTTTCATTTCTAAGGGCATTATATCTTGAAAGCCTTTTTTTGTTAAATAATGCATGCACATTAACTAGTACTTACGGACATCATCTAAGACTATCATTTCTGTCTACTTCAGAAGTATGGAAAAAAAAAAAAAGTGAGGAAAAAAAATCCAGACAGTAAATTGCCCACATTATTTTGACATGCTTTTTCTGAGTCTCTACAATTGTGCAAAATAAGCAGAAATGCTTTACTAAACTCTGCCTTTTTTACTTTTTTCTAGCTTCTTTTTTTACAACAGTGTCAAAAAGATATTGAGATAACAGAACACTAGTTTTCCAGTGATAAAAGCAAACCTATGATTGGATAAGATGCAATTACATAAAATCAAGGTTGTCTAATTAAGTGAAAGCAAAACACAGAGGCAGTACAGAGCATCCAGAGTTCCCAATGGTTTGGTTAAATTAAGAGTCCAGTGACACAGTTCCTCCCATTTTCAATTCAAACAACTTCAAGGCAAAATAGTTACACTTGCCATTTTTTAGTGTCTTATGTGTAAGTTACGGAAAATATTTTTATCCACAATGTTCAGCACAAGCAGAATGCGTTCCTATGAGTAACTATTTTGAAACAACATTAATCATTTTTACATACCAAAAGTAAAAGGTTGCATCTAATTTACAGGCATCTATTTTAGCATGCTTCAAAAGCCAGTACTGAAATTCAGTAACTTCCTACATTACAGAAATTGAACAACAAAAAAACCCAAACAACCCCATAACAGAAATCTTCCAGAAGGTTGTATAACGTGCTTACTGCAAAATACAAAATTGAGATAAAGCGTCGGAAAACTTTCAATCCTTCCTGATGCTCATCTCTGCAGCTGTTTTGGCAAGTATTTGGAAATGTAGAAAGTGTAGGCCAGGCCAGGAGAACTGGAGCTGCTCTTCCTGACCTGCATATGGACTTGGGGCTTGTATAATAGATTGGGTCAGAATATTATTAGGCTCAGTTAAGTACTCGGAGTTCTGGGGAAAGCTTTCTCATTTCAGTCTTGTCACTTGTTTAAAGAAAAAATAATAAAAAAAAATAAATTCCTCAGCTTTGACTGTGCCTGTAGCTTTTTTTCCGTCAATAATGCAATACTGTGACTATATTCTCATTTCAGAAAACAAAATAAAATGAAGTAAAAGGTATTTAATAAAATCTTTTCAGCAAATGGTTATGTCCTTACAATTATTGTATTCTGCTTATTTAAAATTACAACTAAATTTTCATCTTTATCTTAAATGGTCTTGAACTGTTAAAAGCAACACAATATATGTGAAGCTATGCCAATGACTGTTATGCAATTAAATTAAAATTCATGAAACCAATTAGTTTAATTTTTCTGCAGTAATGACACGTTAAATCAAATTTAGCTAGCATATTTATTTTCAAGTTATTTAAATTATCAGGGTTAAAACAGGTATCACACATAGTTTCCTGAACTTACTGTGCTAAGTATCCCATTACACTTTATCTATTAAAAAAACCAAAACCAAGTAAGATATGAGCAAAGCTCCTTTCTCTTTACAAATTTAAGGAAGAAACCCATTTCATTGATATCTGTTTCCTTGCAATGTTTTCTAATTAATACAAGTGTTTGTATTACATAGATAATTACATTGGCAAAACAGAATAAAAACATCTTAATTCGAAGGAAACAAAAGTGTATCTGTGAACACAGACCTACAGCCAAGAAGAGGGTATTTAAATCACAATGACTAAGAAGGCAACAGCAAATCCCCCAGATAGCCCTGAACTTGCCACTCAAAGTTTAAATGCGATGTCTACTGGGACTACATTAAACCTCAGAAGGAAACACTGCACACCTCTGCCTACTCCATTAGTTCACTCGCCACTCTTGGGAGGCTACAAGAGTGCAGCTGGGAGAGATTATTATTTTCTGGTGCCCTAACTAAAAAGACAAGTGAACACAATGACTTATTAAACAGCCCTTCGGAGAATAGAGTCAGCGACAGATAGCTAACAGAGAAGGTCACAAGCTCTCTCATACTTTCCTAATAGCAAACCCCTTAAACCAGAACATCTTATCAAGACATTCCTCAAAAGGTGGATAATTTTGCCCCTCAACTGTCAAAACCACAGCTCAATGTATGTTTACAGATCAGCTGTAAACAAGTAACTCTAATGAACTGCATGCTTACATTAGAGTACAGTTGTAGAAATAACTATTAAAAGCTGGTGCAGTTACACTTGAACTGTATCTGAAACACTCTTGCATTTACTAGGAACCCAAGATGCAATTGTCAAAATTAAATGGAGGTCATATTTTTTGTCACTAGGATTCGAGTTACATTTTAACAACAGCAGCAAAAAAACCTGAACCCCAAAAACCTCATCAGTGAAAATTCCTTTATTTCAACTTCAGAGCTTTGAATGACCAAGATTAGTCTGAACAATTTCTGTATCTTAGCTCTTCATCAGAGATGTGACTTGAGCAACCCTAAGATACAAATGCATGATATAGCTAAAAATAAAGATTATTTTGCCTGCCGGATTATACTTCAAAGCATTAGCTATTCCTGCCTTGATCTAGGATACACTCGGGAGGGATGCGTAGAAAACTGGAACAAGAGTAGTGTTTTTAATTTAAAAAAAAAAATTAAAAAAAAAAATCCCTCAGAACCCTAAGAACTTGCTCCCCCAGCCCAGGAGTAGAGAAACGACAGGACACAACTTTGCTCTTACTAAACCTATCCCACAGAGACTATGACAATGAAGGAAGCCCAGTAGCCTAAAAACAGGAACAAGATATAACACTCATACCTAGATTGCTAGAAGGAGCTGAGAAAGGAACAGCACTTATTAATAATAAATTCTATCTTACGGTTCAAACATACTATTTTTTAATATAATGCAATGGAAGAAGTTTCCCCAGCTGGAGTGACAGACAACGGGTAAAAAGGGAGCTACGTAGCAAAGCAAGGGTATCTTCAAGAATTGCAACAACATGAAGGTGTAGTTTTAAGACCAAAAAGGTAATCTTCCATGAGCTTGAGATTATAAACAGTATTCTGTTCATATAAAGTAACTCAAGCATCCATCTGGATAAATTAACCCAAACATTTTTTACTGGGAAACAACAGAGTAGTGCCCAGTCTACCTATTCCAATTATGAAGGACAAGAAGAAATGCAGTGAGATCTATAGAAAAAAATATACCCCATAGTACTGATTCTGCAACACTGTCTAGAGAAAAGGTAATCACTCTGCAGGTCTAATGCTTGAGAAGTGTTGGAGAAAACCTGATATACAGAATTTTTTTCAGAAAGGACACTGAATTGGGGAATCTAGCTGTATATTTATTATTCTCCACACAGTTATGTTTTTGAAGTTATCTAAAGTTTTTTGAGGGTATTTAATATAGTTTGTGATTTATTAAGTAACAATTTAAATAGAATATGATACATTGGCTTATACTAGTAGATGTTTGCTTAAGATAAGAAAACAGAGAAAAACACACCACTTCCACTCTCAGTCATGAATGTGCAGAGTAAAGATATTTAAAAAAAATATTTGGAGTGAACTGAGAAAGAGTAGGACTTTTTAAAGCTGTTTTCTCTCAGTCTCACTCTCTCTCAGATATTGTTGTCCAACATCAACCAAAACTTGAAGGAGGGTTGCTGTTGCAGAGATTCATTTCCAGAAATGAAAATCAGAGGCAGAGCAGAAGAGCTCCAGTGAGGAAAATCAGAAAGAGTTCATGTAGATCTACACCAGCCGCAGCACACGCTGACTTTGTCCAGGTAGCAGGAAAAGCAGAAAAAAAAAAAAGGAAGATAAAGGACAGGACAATCCAGGAGTATTTATGGGGTCACTGTTGCAGGGAACACCGGGGCCATGGACTAGAACGAGGACTGTACTGGTTGGAGGAAACAGGAGATAACTTGGAAAGCAACAGGTCCCTGTGGGGAGGAACTGAGGATGCTGTAGATGACTGGCAGGGACTACTGTAGAAAAGACTCATGAACCACAGACAAGTTACAGAAATCAGACTTCATTAGCTCATCCACACACAGAGCAGTTTATTTTCTGGTTTAAGAACATAAAAGGAAACCTGCAAATTTTATAAAACAGGGTTTATTTTAAATTGCTTGGTTTTATCAAAACTAACGGGTAAAATCCCACGTCTACCATCAAAAGTCAAAATCCTCCCAGACCCATTCAGAATGTTTGTGATGCAGTCAAGTCTCAAGCTCTCTTCTCTGATTACATCACTATTCCACTGCCCTCCAAGCTCTCTACAGCTCTAACTATAAAGCTTTCTACTAGGTTGAGAGCTGCCTACGCATATTTTAAAAAGCTTCTGGGAAATTTAAACGTCAAAACGAACAAAACCACTGCCATAGTTTTGGCCAGTCCCTTTACATGCCAAATCATGTCTGCAACATATGCAAATTTATCTTAAGAGATGACTTCAGTACTGGTTTTTCTGTTGTTTGGTTTTTTAAAAATCAGAAAACTGCAATATTTAACTGAAAGCACAAATGTCAAATTGCAAGGCCAGGAACAGTAATTCAGAGGACAGAGAGCTCTCAATGTGCAACGACATCAAATTGGTAAATACTGCTTTGCTGGAAGAATTCAGCATTTCCCACCAACCAGTCAATGCAGATAAGATGCACGCTCTGCTATGAGCAAAACCTCGTGTCCCATGCAATTAGAAAAATAAAGAAATTTTTATGTTCAATTTTCAGTTTTCTTCTTTTACTTAAGTAAGGGTTTCTTGAAAAAGCAAACACACAAACCAGGCAGTTGAAAATAAAGCATAATGTAAAAATGAAAGTCTGTGTTTTCTTTCAGTACTGTGTTGCCATCTCTCCACTTATGGTTAGCCTGAGCCTACCACCAGTATCTAAAACCAGATACAGCTAACTAGCTTGTAGAACTTTTAGATTCCTTCAGGCATCATTTTTCTGTAATACTTTCAGGAACCTAAATAACATCAGTTTGCACCCTGAAAAAAAAACAAAACAAATTTCATTTCACTTGCACATGGAAATATTTTAATGGCTTGATTTCAGAATGCCTCTGAGCAAGGTAAAGGAGTTATTCCATTGACTATTAGAATATTCAGCACCACAGTATGTTAATACTCTTTGCCAAATAAGGCCTAGTGTAGGTATTATTAACTATCAGAGTTTGCTGCAATCTCGTCCTGCAGTATTTAAAAATCACACCTGAGTAGTAAATTTAAATGCAAAACATTTGCACATGTTCCTAATGGAGAATGTCTCATATCTTAGGGCAAGATACCACAAGAAACTTGGAAAAAAACCTCGAACAACACAAAACCAAAACCAACCAACCAAACACACACACATCCCCCCTCCACAACACTGGAAATTTTTCTTCCTTTCTTCTTTATAACGTAACAAAATATTAATGCTACTTCATTGAGATCAGGTTTACTTTTTCAGAGAATGGAATTTTCCCCTTTGTAGAAATAGAAGTATTTCCAAATAAAAGGTAATTTCAAGCACAAACACATCATTAAATATTCTAACAATTAAAGAATTTCTTGTCTGCTCAGGTTGTTTGTCACCAGATATTACCTCCCATTTCAAGTTGATAGAAGTTATGTTTAACTTGCATAAACATTCTGCAGGAACTTCTACAAGCTGCATGCAGTATTCAGTTCTTAATGATAATATTTATTTGCTGTTGGTAAATTCTCATCTTTTGACAAAACTCAATCACACAACTGTGTCAGTTTCAAGGACAGGACCCAAAATAGACCAAAATACCTACCCTGCTCCCCTCTCTACCCACACCTTCACTTTATGTTCTACGGCACAAATTCTGATTAAAACCTGTAGCTAGGGGATTAGCTGGAGTAGAATTTTCTGTAGCCTTGAACAGACATGTACACACAAATTTTCCAGCACAGTAACACCTCGCCTGTGCCCTGGAACAGAAGCTGAAAGAAGAAGAAAAAAAAAAACAAACCAAAAAAACCCCACAAAAAACTCTCTGCCTCAAATCTGCAGAAGCCTCCTGAGATGCACTGTGATGCAAAGACAGACAAGAAGATGGGGTGAGGTAAATGAGACACACCAAGCCTCCCCTTCCAATCTGCAATGTTACACAAACACCAGAAAAAAATATTTTTGTTGCCAGTAGAGTAAAATACAATAAAGTCAGTTTGTTTCTTGGCAAGAAACTGATGTTCCCATTCTAAATGCATGGTAGTGGTACACAAATCAAAGGGAACTGTAAATATAGAGCAATAATGTTTCTGTATACAAACTAATATTACATGATGAGGGAATTAATTAATTTTAAAAACTTAAGTTATAAATATTATACTTTTTCCTCACTCAGAACATAAACTTCCCTTCCACAAAATCACACACATAAAAAGACCGAAGTTAGGAAACAAAACAGTATCAGGCAGCAGAAGAGTAAAGTTACTGAGAGAGAATTCATCCTGGTCACAGAAAAGACTGACCCTGACCAATGGGACTAGATAACATCATTTACTGGTTTATGTGAAACAGTAGTGGTACTGCAGTTCAATTTCTGGTGGACAAGATATATAAAGAAAAGATTAGACAGCATCAATGACTACTTTTCCTTCCTTACAAAGTTCTAAACTTCTAAGAGGGTGACCTGGCTTTCTTAACTTCCCCACCAAGAGAAAGCAATTTTTAAAAGTACAAGACACATGTAAATGTATTTGTCAGCTAAGTCTTGAAAATAAAGCTATTCAGGTCTGCTTCTGCCAGCATCATTAACAGATCTGATAAATGTACAAACTCCTATTCAACACCTCAACACACTAGTTGAAGAAATAGTGTCATCATTACACAACATCATCTGGGAAATTGAAGCTGAGAAGAGTTACCTGAAATTCCCTATAGCCTCAAGACTTCCCAAATCATAAATACTATACAAACCTACTCATCACAAAGGCACATTCCCCATATTTGTCAATCTTTGTAGTGGATTTCGTAAGTCACTTTTCAACCATTTATTTATATCTACATCTTTCTGCTTGTCCCAGCTTTTCCCATGACACTTCAAAATTGCCTACCACCCTTGCCAATTTCCCACTTTCTAAACTCGGGCATGACAATGTCCCTCTCCTTTTGAGTCTGCCAGCCAAACTCACAGTGATCAGAGGGGAATTATGACTTTAAAAAATAAAACAACTCAGCAAAAGGTCATCGTCTGAGAGGCAAAGAACCCACACCTCAAGACAACTCAGAAAGGATTTGTTTTTTTTTCTTCTTCAACCTAACTAGGTATTTGTGTTAATTTTTCTACCTATATATTCCTTACTCATCCTGCCCTCACTTTCCCATTTTTAATCCTTTCTGGTTCAAATTAGCATCTGAACTCTGCACAGTCAAAAACCTTCCCTTTATCAGTGGATGCTCACAAAATGCAGAATGCAACAGCAAAGCCCTACTCTTCTGGAAGAGCCTCACAAAAAGACAGCTTAAGTGTTGAGGAGAGAGGGAAGGAAAGGAAAGGAAGGGAAGTCACAGGCTTCCTGCTATTAAAAGCCAAATTTAAACCCTTTCTCCATCACAAGGGGCTCTGTTGTTGGCAGTAATGCAAAGAGTAGAAAGTTGGTTGATACGGAGCCTTCATTATGCTAAAAGGGCAGCTCTTCCATGTTAAAAGATTAGGAACACTGGAGGAATACTGTGGGGAAGCCACATTCCTGCTATTTATGAAATTGCTGCAGGAAGATACCAGCTGCTAGCATGGCCAACTGAAGCCATCCTGCAAAAGCTGGCAGCAGGCTAAGCCCTTCCAAAAACTCCATCCAGAAAAGCCTGTGCTGCAGACCATGCCTTGTTTCTCCAGTATTCTACTCCTCTTACTAATGCCACAGCACAGTTACCTGTCACACATCACTTTAACAGGGGAAGGGGGAAGAAGAAAGGAAAAAAAAAAAAAAGAAGAAAAAAAAAATTCTGTCTTTAATTCCACTAGAGATTATAAAAGGAACACTGAAAAAATTTAAATGGTCTTTGCTGTAGTTAACTTGGCTAGAAATTTAACCACCTTCAAATTCACCTTAGCATTGTTAACTATTAAGCACATTAATTACCTGGAACACTTGATTTTATACAGCTCCTCAAATAATTAATTAGCTGAAGAGATCAAGGATTGGCGTCCCAGAGGAAATTCTCCTAGTTTTGTAGAACTACACAGATTTCACCTTGTTAAACACTACAACAATCCACCCAAATGCACATGACAAGTGTCCCTTCATCTATTTAAGGCCAGAATCCTAAACCCAAAACAAATAAAAAAGTCCTCGCACTCACTGAAGGAAGCTAGTGCATTTAGCTATGGATATCCTGTTTAGTCACCAGAAATTAAGAAGAGTATTTGAATAATACTAAATAAAAACTTTTTTTATTCCCTTCTCGTAGGATATTAGACAGCTTTTGTAACAGGCATCCTCTTTCTGCTTCAAACATCAATTATCACAGGGCAACCAAACCAAAGGCAAACAAGTTTTACACAGAACTTTAAACTGAATTTCTTTCAAGTCACGGGAGTAAGCAGCACCAACAGAAACAATTCCAAACTACAGTTATGTACATGGACACTAACAATAAAAAATGTCTCTTCATCTCTAGCATGGTACAGTTTTCACAACAGATCTGCTGGTATCGATCACATCAAGCACAGTGTTGTACATAAACATGTTTAGCTGCTCTAGAACAACTAATAAGAACATTTAGGGAAGTAATGTTTTATTCTTCCTACCCTTCCAAGAGAACACCAGGCTATCTCAAACTGAATCCCACATCATTTTTCCACAAGGTAAGGAGGGCATGAAGGGAATGAATTGGGAGAAAAGGAGAGTGGGGAAAGCAGGACAACGCAGGGAGCAGTTCATTACTGTGAAGAAAATACTTAAGTGGATTTAAGTGTATTAAGTGTACTTAAAGTGTAACTTGCAAAAATTTCATATCACTGGAAAAGTCTCCTTCCCCTGTAAAGTGTATGGTATGATCTACTGATTACTTTGGGCAACAAAATCCTGAAACTAGATACATCATAATTTATCTTGTACATTTTATACATACCACTTTTTAATTTGATTTTTATACACCTGAATGTTCCAATACATACTACCCACAGAAGGAGACACACAAAGGACTGACCACAAGACAACATCCCAAGGAGTGGACAACCTCTGGTTCCTGCACTCTATGCAGCTCCCCTGCAATTCACACTTGGCTCCCACACTGGGGTACGCTACGTGATTGGCAGCAGGGCTGTGCTGGCAGAGGGCTGGGAGGTAACCCAAAGCCCTTGCTATGAGAAGGCAGAAGCCAGCAGAGGCTCCTGAGGCCAAATTTGCCATGTTGCCCTGGAATCCAGTTGCATGCTCAGCTCAGCCCCATCTTACAACACAGAAGCGAGATACTCGAGGAACGCTCCGGTGTTGCAAATCCCAGAGTGTGCCCCAGTCCCTCCCCAGCACCGCAGGCTTTGTATAATGGGTCTCTGGGCTCCCAGTTTTATACAGATTCAGGTTTGCAGCTTTCAGGGTTGAGAAGGTTATCTACCCATGTAATACACCAGTCATTACACAGCGGCAGCAGCTTTTTAAGAGCATCTTTGTGCTTAGAACACTTAGAACTGTGTTGGCCGATACTTTTCAAGGTGCCAGGGATCTCTGACTTCCACTTTCATTGATGAACTTTTTACTAAGCACCTAATGTCGAGAGCTGCTACATCAAAGTCAACTCATGCAAATCTTGCATGTCATGTAAGTCTTTTAAAAGGTCTTTAGTAACAACAGCGGCCAAAATAACACAGACAACTCCGCAGCAACAGGATGCAGGACTGGGCAATTATGAAAAAGGGTTGTCTTGGATAAAGAAAATATCCCCTACGAAGAGAAGCTACAAACATACAGCACAGAATGTAATTTATTACAAATCAGTCTGAACTTTCTTCCAACGGACTGTGTACCTTATCCTGAACTAGCATTTGGGGATTAGGAAGAAGTATCATCCAGGCTCCTTAGTTAAACTTTTAGTTCAGACACTGTTACTAAAGAATTAACTACTGAAACACTAATGAAAGCTTCATCTTCCCAAAAGGCAGGATTCACTAAATAGATACTACTAGAACCTACAGAATGCCAATACAAAAGTATTATGTTTGAAAATGAGAAAGACAAAACCAGCAGTAAAAAAAAAAAATTAAACTTAGAGAATAATATCTGAAATTCTAACACCTTAATTCAATTAGAATTAATTTAGCAGGTTTTGGTATACACCCACACACAAGACACTTACATGCGTAAACAAACACGCAGAACAATCTCTTCCTACTCTCTAGCAAGGTTAGATGAAAAGTTAGCAAACACAAATCTTTCTCAGACAAAAAAAAATATTACTTCTGTTTTCCCTATCCTAATGCCATTCCACTCCCCACAACTACCAATTAATTGAACAGACTTAAGTGTAAACAAGAAAAGCTTTTAGAAAGATAATTTAACACAAACATCTGGACAAGTAAACACAACAGGAGAGAGGAAAATCTGACTTATGACCACTAAAATTCATAGTACAGTTTCATTTTGTGAGGAGACAGAAACAAAAGGCGTACTTGCTCTGAATAAAGAACGCATCATTTTGTGTTCTAACAGGAGTTACTGTTTACAGCAGTACGAATCAATGTGCTATAGCAGAGGTAAATCAGTGTCAGCCATGTTGTGAAAGAAACTGCAGTTTTTAAAACAAAAAAATCACCCACAAAGCTTAAGCTTTTCTCAAAGCAGCTATACTGACCTGTGACAGAAATCATTTTATACTGTTAGCTCTTACTATTGGTGCACAATTTCAAGTCAATTTCTGTCAAACTCATCTAAAAACACACATCCAAATTCTAGAGATAGTGAAACAGCAGCAAAAAGAAAATATACCAAGATATGTAACAACAGCAACGACTGCCCGGCAGGGCACAGATGTAAGGTAGGTTGTAAAGTGAAAAAGCAAACGCACTTACTCAGCATTAAATCCGTTCACATGCAAGATCCTCATCTGTTTGACTATTGTGCTTTTACCAGATTCACCAGCACCTAGAAAATGAAAGTAAATCAATTTCAGAAGGAGGCATGAATGATCAAGGGACACGCTAGAATTTTTTTCTTCAGGGTAAAATCGAGAAAGTTGGTTTTCTCAGTGCAACAGTGAAAAGTGAAAGAAAAAGAAATAATTGCCACTGGAAACTTCAGTTGTAGCTAAAAATAAATGCCCAGCTCAAGTCATGTGTCAGATCTGAATCTTGGATCATTTCACTGTCCGTTTTTCCAGTGTCAACGTTAAAAGCAGACTGCAGGGTTTGGAAGGAAAAGGACAACTTCAACATTTTATAGAGCGCAAGACAGGGAACATCAAATCCTGTTTGCCTTGTCACTACTACCCGATGGAGATAAAGACCGATTCAAGTTTGGATTAAACCGAAGCATTTTCGTTAGATCCTTAACCGCAACTAAACAGAAAATATTTTATCATCACCCAGTCAAAAGATTTGAAGTTAAATCACAAGGAATAAAAATATGTGAATACTCACATCTGAAAAAGGCAGGCATCCCTTTAAGCCTCCACCCACAAAGCGACAGAAACCTCCTTCTCCAATTTGTGTCTTGTAAGCAACCTCCCACCCTCTCTACGAGTTCCAAGTCAGTCAAATACACAACAAGATGCAAAGACCACCTTTTGTGGCCGCACGCTCCAAAGAGCCCCCCCTGCAGCAATCCTCTGATTCCCTTATGTACCTGCAGTACAAAAAACCCACTCCACTTTACTCCAGTTTCCATAAGTAGACGTATGCTATTTCTGCTGTGCTGCACGGATGCCAGTGCACGGGGCAACCCATCTGCCTATAGTACCCGTTTTTCCATGCACGCTGAAAAGACTCAAACAGCAGCATTTAACTGAACTGCTCCACGCTGCCAGAATGGTAGTTTCCTCTATAAAGCAAACATTTTTGCAAGGGTAGTATCATAACCTAGCAAAATTTAGAAAGATTACCCTTGGCATCTCCTGGCTATTCGTTTAGTCCTCTCATTAGCTTACATGTCAACAACAGAAAACGTATGCCTGTGGCAGAACAGGCACAGAGGTACAGTTTGTATTTATAGGATGCCAGGCCTCTGCTAGCACACACACTGACAGCACAAGCCTCCATTTTGAGCCTCGTGTTCAAAACTGTATTTTAGCAATTATATTTCAAAGTTCATTTTCTAACAAATGCGTTCCCCTCTGCTTTTTCCCTTCCTTCTCCCTCATGAATTCCTAACAGTCCTCTTCTTCTCTTTATAAAACCTGCTTCTATGTTTTGCTACCTTAGTACCAGAGCCTTACTCCTTTTTCCTCTCCCTGTTCACTGATGTTTTCTAAGCATTTAGAGAGCAATTTTTATCTACAACTCTTTCTGCAGGCGCCATTTCTCCCCTGAACTACTATTTTACAACATACACACTCTGCCTCTTCAAGCATAGGGCACCATGCAATAGACAGGTGGCAAAACTAATCCAGAATAAGCATCTCAGGTTAACAGAGACTGGGTCCACTTGACAACTAAGAATTATTCAGGAATGCCGGTATGTGCTATAGTCATATTCCCTTTTGGAATAATTAATAGCAAAATTTCAGCTGTAACTCTAAATCACATTTAATATTCATAAGCATTGGGAGCCAAAATCTTTACTTCACTTAGGCCAAGAAGAGGGGCCGACAGTTGCTGCATCTGCTACCAACGCGTAACCGTTTGGTACTGACACTCCTGGGTTCTCTGGATCAGATGCAACACAACTGAACCAAAACGAAGGATTTCATCTAAATTTCTGCAAAACCCTACTCTACATCGAGCTACTCATTAAGGCCCTATTCTTACCAACAATTATGCATACATCTAACTTCACCACCAAGGAGAGTTCCATAATTTCAGCGGGACTGCTCACGGCAGAAGGGGCAGGCACGTGTACAGCAGTGGGGCCTACAAAAGCAGTACAACCTGTGAAGAACATTTGTCATCTCTTCTTTTTTGTTACTTCAATATGATGCAAAAATATTAAGAATACTTTAAAAGTATTTTTTTTTATTTCATACGTCTTAGAAAGTAAACACAACAGTAATAGAGATGTGAGCTTTTTAATTTGTTACCAGAGTCTGTGTTATAGGCTGTCTACAATTCGTGACAGCTACTGTTGGAAACTGCAACAGCTGAACTGTCACTTTAACACACACACACACAAGGACCTTACAGCCATCGCTAAACACTCATAAATTTTTATTTACAAGTATCTAAACTAGTTTTCAACAAATGATTTCTAAGTATCTATGTTATGTTCAGCCTGAAATTTGGAAGTCCAAGACATTTCCCAAGGGCTGAAGTCCAAATTATCCTGCTACAAGATTTCTGCTGGAGCCCTGGCAGATCCCTCAGTGCTGCAGGTGCTGCTGTAGTCCCAGCCACTCTACATTTATGCTACCTTCAGAGTCTTCAAATTAGTATTTGGAAGATTTTGCGGGTAAGAGTACACTTCCAAATTCACAAGCTTAAAAAAAATCTTCCTCCCGCCAGTTACGGGTGTTTCACACCAGAACTGAGTCAGCCTGCTGAGGCCTAGCCTCTGCTCCACACTAAAACCCCTGCATAACATGCAGAAGTGGTCCCTCGGCGTGACCAGACCTACTGAGATCTTGTAACTGCATCTTATTTTAAAATGCTACTTTAAAATACTTCGAAATAATGAGCCTGACAAACATTTTCTTGCTCTCTCCAATAGTGATTTTTGGACTTCCTCCATCCTTGAAGCCATAACCTGCATTTTTAAACACATCTCCTGAAAAACATGACACATGTAGGTAATCTAAATTAACCGCTGAAATAGTACCTGAAACCCAGCTACATACGTTCCCCTCCTCCCAAACGTGCGATAGCTTAATTAATGGCGCGACAGCAGTAAACCTAAGGAGCCCGCCGGGGCACGGAGGACGTGCCCGCGACCCGCCCGCTCCCAGCCCGGCCCTGGCGCTGCTCCCCCCGCCACAGGCACGGAGCTCTCCCGTCCCCAACGCCGGCCGCCGCGCTTCCCTCCGAGACCGACATCCTCCCAATGATTCCCCGACTTCCTCCCTTCCTCTCCCCGGCCTGGCCGCACGTTCCTCGGCACCTCTGCCCTCGGGCCGGCCGAGCCTCGGCTCCCCACCGCCCCCACCCCGGCCCCCGGCTCCTGCCAGGCCGCGGTGACCGGCCTTCCCCGCGGCAGCTGCTCCCCGCTCCGCACGCCCGGGACAGGCCCGCGGCCCCTGTCAGCGCCCTGCCCTGTTTATCTCCCAGGTTCCCCCTCGGGCCCGACGCTCCCGCGCCCCTCGCCGGCGGCCGGCCCGACATCCCCGACCACCTCCTCACGCTCGGCCCCGAAGCCCGCTCCTCGGCCCGGCCTGCCTCCCCGCTCTGCCCCGGCGGCGGGGCGCTGCCCCCGCGGGCGGAAAGCGGCCCCGAGCCGCAGCTCCGTACCTGCGGGGCCTGCCCCCGGTCCCCCTCCCGCGACGCCCCGGGTGGTGCCCGACACCTCCCCGCCGCCGTCAGGCCGAGGAGTCCAGCAGACTCCTCTGGATCGCACCGCTCTCCTCAGCGTCCCCGGGCCCACCACCCCGGGCGTTAACGGATCCCCGCGGCCCCGGAGGGAGCGGGCTCGCCGGCCGCCCCCCGGCCCCGCGGGACCGGT